>APFE030355797.1:147717-227482 GCA_000404065.3 Pinus taeda
GGTTTGAGGAGTGGTAATTCCAGCCAATGCATTACAAGATATGGTCGGATCATTTCTTCTTTATCTAGGCTTTGTTCTTGGAGTATATCCTCTTCTTTTGACCTTTCTTGCTCCTTTTCTTCTTCCTCTTCACAATCTATGTAGAATAATTTCTTCTCAGCACACTTATGACCTTTAGTGTATTTTCTTTCACAACTGTAACAAAGCCCTTTTGCTCTTTTTTCTTCCAATTGTTGTTGTGTCAACCTGGTTGTGGAAGACTAGCAGCAACAACACTTCCGTCTTTATAGATGTGAGTGGTATGCTTCCTGGTTGCCAGAATTTTGCTTTCCATTTTTCTTGCTAACCTGAATGCCTTCTCTAATCAATCAGGTTCCCAAAGGTGAACATCATGTTGGATATTATCCTTTAAAAACCCTATGAACACATCAATCCTATGCTCCTCTAGAATATCTTTTACCCTTATGTTCAATTTTTGGAACTCCTCAATGTGCTCCATTATGAACCCTTTTGTTTGAGACTTATCAATTGGCTAAAAAAAGTGTTGCTTTTTGTATCCTCATAATGTGCTATCAATTCTTCCGTAAAAATTGCCCAAGTGATAAGTTGTTTACGAGAGCAAAGCCATTGATACCATACAAACTGCTTTGGTTCCAAATATAAAGTTGCCATATGTACCTTTTGTGTGTTTTGCACATTATTGAGATCGAAATTGCTCCATCAGTAATATCCATGTTGCGGGATCCTTGCAATCAAACTTCCTCATATCGATTTTTGGAATATGATGGGTCTTCGATCCCACATTAGAGTCTATGGAATCATGATTAACATTTCTTTTGTTCTCATCATATTTATCTTCAATTCGTCCATGTCTGTCTTCAAATCTGTCTTCAAATCGTCCATGTCTGTCTTCAAATTGTCCATGTTTTTCTTCAAATTTGTCTTCCAATCATCCATCTTAGCTTCTATTCCCTTTATCTTAGATTCCATGCCATTTATCTTAACTTCTATTAGCTTTTGTGAGGCTGACATTTTTTGCACTTGGTCTTGTAATTTTGATATATCATGTAGCATTTCTTCCTCTTCTTCATGAGTCATGCTAGAGCTTTCAGGCTCCTTACTAGGTGATTTCATTTTCTTTCCTCAGGCCATCAGTTACCGATAATAATGCTCTACTATGCCCTTTGAATTCCTTCAAATAAATTTTCAAACCAAGCTTAAGCAAAAATTTAAGAAAATCTACACACATTTTTTCACTTTGTAGGAGCTTGATATTGCCTCTGATGTATCTCTGTACTTTCTGATCATCTAGTTCTGAATTTGTGGCTTGTAGTAGCCCTTTTTGTCCTCTTTCCAATGCCACGAGTCTGACTTGATTATAGACTAGTTCAGTAGAGCGAACTTGTATGACGTGCCACGAGTCACTGTTTCAACCTCTGGATCTAAAAAATACACACAAGAAACTACGGTCCATCCTCTTTCTATACCTTCTTACGAAATTTCAATCTGATGCTCATAGAGAAAGTTATGACGATGTTCCCCAGGTCACCTGTTTTTAATGTAATTCAGGAGTCTCTAAAAAGACCAACTTCCTCAGATCATATCTCCGCACATATCACTCAAAAAAATCTAAACTTCGGACCCAAGGTTCAGCGCGATTTCTTCTCAAAGGGGTTTTTTTTGCGACTTCTGAAACATCACAGAAAACAAGTTATAGCGAAAATTCCACGATGACCTATTTGGAGCAGCGAAACCCTAGAATCCAAAGCTCTGATACCAAATGTTATGAAACCAGCTCAAGAAAAGATAGCAAAGATGGATCAACGCCTTAGAATTCAGCCTCTTCGAGGGGGCAACCTGCTTTACATTACATAAATGAACAATTCTTGGATGATACAAATGAAAATACCTCCTTTCTATATATAGGAGTCTAAGGGGTCATAATGTAATCTGAGCTGACATAACAATAATAATGTAAGGGCACAATAATAACAATAGTGGGCTTCTATGGGGCACAATAGTGACAATATGGGCACTACATGGGTACATCAATATAACAAGGGGGTTGTACTAATAACAATAAGGGGTTACACTAGTAGTATAGGAGCCTAACACATCGCTCGTCATGATATTTAAAAAAATAATTGTACATAGATATGTACATATGCCAAAAAACATTTAACTCAATCAGAAAATAATGAAGGATACATAAGCCACATTTGATCTACCATCTACTACATAGCATCATCAGGCCCAAAGTGCTTCAACTGCACTTTAACTTGCTTGATTGCTCTGTTTCGGAGCATAAGCTATTTCTATTTCAATATGCACTAAGGTACCGATTCAATTCCTCCTTTTGGTTCCACCTACAATACAAAGTAATAAATTAGATAATCAACATCCTTCATATGTCCTTTAAGTAATAAAATAGGGAAAACATCATGGACTATCATTGTTGGTGGCAGTGCAAGTCTGTAGGCCACTGCTACAATCTTGTCAAGGATCTCAAAAGATGCGCAATATCAATGTGCCAAGTTGGCACATGATCCAATCCTTAAGGACATGTTTTTGGGCCTCATTCACAAGTACACATGCTCCCAAACCTGAAACTACTTCAATTCCCTATGCTACGTTTCATGGTCTTCTCTTAAAATCATACCTTAGTCCTATGAAGGTAAAAGTAATCGATACCCAGAAGCATATTGTATGATCCCAATCGAAGAACATTTAGATGTTCTAATATAATCATACCATTCAACTCAAATACATAAGCTCTCACCCATTAATGAACTCTTTTGTTAGTCCTTGTAGCCAACTTCACCAATCAAGACTCTACATACACTTCTTTTCTCAAACCATGTGTATCCACTCGGACAGGATTAACATAACTATAATTATATCTAGTTTCAATAAAAATGGAAATAACTCAATCATACATCTTACCTTCCATATCAATAATCAATGCTTAGTGATCAAATTACTTGTTATCAAATGTTGCATAAATCCAAGGAATGATATCGTCCACATCCCCAACTTTTTACGTATCCTAATCACTATAAATCTGAAATTTGTCACCTTAATATAATGGAAAATAATTCTTACAATTACCTTTACCACAAATCGAATAATATAACGGTTCTCTACCACTACCCCTATTCTTCCACTCTCCTGGCTGAGGTCCATGGCCCTTATTTATCAAATTATACTTCTTGTAAGGAATAATGGTTTCCTTTAGCCTTGTAATTCCCTTTCCAGTCTCACTTAGGCTAAAAATTACGCTTCAAAATCCAAGAACAATGCTTCAACATCCCAATGACTTCCTTCAGTTAGTGACGCTCATTATATTCAATCCAATCCTTGAATTCTAATGGAATTTAACTGATTAACCTTTGAAATTTTGCCTTCTCATCCTTGACGTAAGGAACATAGCTCAACAAGTGTAGGAACTTAGCCATGTACCCCTCATTTTTCATAGATATCATCTTTAATTTGTAGAACTCCTTAGCCTTATCATCATACTATCTCTTGGACAAGTACTTCTTCCTAAAGAAGTCTTTTGAACTCATGCCAAACCATATCCTCCTTCCTAATGTCTCTAACACAGTTCAAATATTCCCAAAAAATATATTCCTTTTCTTTGAGACTAAAAATAACTATCCAGGTTTTCATGTTCTCTATATAATCATGCAACTGAAAGAACTTCTTCATCTCAACCAACAATGCTTTTACATTTTCTAGTTTCTTTAGTTCTCTATCAAATGTAGGATGCTTGCCTTTCTTGAAATCATCCAGAAATTATCCCCTCTCATTCCTTATGTAAGCATGATAGTGATGATGAACATGATATGTTTTTGAACCAGAACTAGAATAGAACCCATAACCACCACCTCTCTTCTTAGGTGTATGAATCGAATTTCCACTTGTGACCACAACATCATTGTCTAACCTATGCCCTAATCGAGATCTGCAATCATATGCTCCATTAGTCATGTCCTCCCATCCATAACTGATCCTTGGTTTTCCTTGTCTCTACAGATCTAATTAACTCCAAAGGATAACTACATTGACCTCCGCTTTCTTTTCCTAAGACTTGGGAAGAAATTCTTGCAACTGAATGATCTTGTCATTATCTTCTTTCCAAGTTATGATTTATACCTTTAAAATTCTAAAAGTATCTACAATGTCAGAAGAGTACTCTTCTCCATGTTGCTCAGTTGATCTATAAGGGGAATCACGTGAACTGTAGTACACCATTATAATAGTCAACTTTGATCCATTTCTATGTCCTACAAACATACCATGTCAGATAACCAAACATAAACATACCTAACATACCTCAATGAGGTTCAGAGGAGACTATCTCATCTTCAAAATCAATCTATATTTGCATGATATATATATTTACATGATGATATCGATATGTTAAGATCATGAATGATCATAGTAACCACATACAATGACCTCGTGTATGATAATGATGACAATGCAATAATAACAACATGAGTCTAGCCCATCGAGTCCATGTATTTGAACCATTCTTTGATAGTAAGCTATAACCACTCCCTCCCACATTTAACCAATTTCACTCGCCTGGTAGGGTAAACATGATACAAAGAATTACTATGACATGACCCAACCTCCAACCTTCAATTATTGAAGTGGGCCCCACTACTCATAACTTACAAATATCCCTCAAGTCTTATAAGACACTCCGGGGCCAAAGAACCACTCCCAATGACCAAAAGCCTAATATGGATAGATTTTTTATGGACCTGGGACGACAAAAACATGCATGACAAGACAATGTTGTGGTTATAAGACTCCAACTACATGCACTAGACTCCTTCTACATGGTTATATCCCAAGAAATTTAGTTCATAGGGTGTGGTCCTGAGATCTAAGCCACCTTTCTAGGTCAGCCTCCAAACCATTGCCCAAAATTGCTTGTAGCTTCTTAGAATGATAAATAACATAACAAAAATGCTATTCATACTAAACTTGAACAATAAATTCACCTATCCAGGCCTAACCATGAATGCATGTATGATCTTAAAAGTTTTTGGTATATCTAATAATAACAAAGAATATCTAATTCTATCTCATATTAGCTATAATAACACTTTTTAGTCAATGCATTCATCAACGATTCATATAATTATCAAATCTTCAACAAGTCATAGCTAGAGAAAATTAAAAATCCATGATTGTAACCACATATAACAAGATTATTAGCCATGATATAATATTCAATGAAATCCACATAATAACAAGTAAAAGTGGTCACAAATCACAATAGGAAATTTACTCTTATTACCTTGTGTGAAATCCAAGCAAGTCCCAGACTTCCACTACCATTTGACCATAGATTCGGCTAAACCAAATATTTCTTTAATCTAAGTACCCCCACACCATATTCCAAGAATGAATGTAGGATCCCAATACATAAAAAAACTAGGATTCCCAGAGATTTTACCACCTCCATCCCCAGGAAACCAAAATCTCGCTAAAACTGGTCAAGAGATCACAGATTTGAAACAAGCTTGGATGCCTTAGAATTTGTTCACCATTACCTTGAGTGTTAGGTCGCTATAATATTAGTGATCCCCCCATTACTATTATCACTATATCGCTTATTGTTATTATTGTGCCCTATTGTCCCCATATTTTTATTATTGTGCCCCATAGAATCCCTCTATTGTCATTTTTGTGCCTTTATATTATTATTGTTAGGTCAGCTTGGTTATATTGTGACCCCATAGACTCCTATATATAGAAAGGAGATTTTGTCATTTAAATCATCTAAGAATTGTTCATTTGTATAATGTAAAGGATGTTGCCCCCTTGAAAAGGCTTATTTGTAAGGCATTGATCTATCCTTTCTATCTTTTTGTGACTTGGTTTCATAACATTTGGTATTAGAGCTTTGGATTCTACAGTTTCGCTACTCCAAACAGACCATAGTGCCATTTTCTCTATAACTTTTTTCTGCAAAATTTCAAAAGTTAGAAAAAAAAACCCATTTGGGCTGAAATAGTCTCAACTTCGGATCCAAATTTCAGAGCTTTTCGTGCTATGTTTGTAGAGATATGAGCTAAGAAATTTGGAATTTTTGTAGACTCCTGAATTACATTCCAAACAGGTGACTTGAGAAAAATCGTCATAACTTTTGTTCTGAGCATTAGATTGAATTTTCGTAAGAAGTTTCAGAAAGAGGACGACCTTTAATTTTCTATGTATCAGTTTTAGTTACTTAGGTTGAAATAGTTACAAGTGGCAAATTGTATGAGTTTGCTCTATTGAACTAGTCTATAATCATCTCACCATGGGAGATTTGGCATAACTCTTCCTTGGAGAATCCAATTTTGATCACACTAGTGGCATTGGAAAGAGGAAGAAGAGGGATACTAGAGTTCATGATTTTAGAATTGGGAGAGCCAAAATTAAGGAGGTACATCAGATTCAATATCGAGCTCCTACAAGTGAAAAATGGTGCATATTTTTTTAAATTTTTGCATAAGCTTGGTTTGAAAAATTAGTTTGAAGGAATTCAAAGGGCATAGTGAAGAATTATCATCAGTAATTGATGCCCCAAAGAAAGAAAATGGAAACACCTAGCAAGCAACCAGAAATATCTAGCATGACTCATGAAGAAGAGGAAGAAATGCAACATAATATAACAATATTACGAAACCAAGCACAACAAATTTCACTCACGCAAAAGATAACAGAAAATATGATGGATGGTTTAAAGAAACACATACAAACTAAGATGGATTGTTTAAAGAAAGGCTTAGAAGCTAAGATGAATGACTTGGAAGCTAAGATGGATGGCGTGGAAACTAAGATGGATGGCATGGACACTAAGATGAATGGAATGGGTGATAAGATGGAAGAATTGAACATAAATTTGAATAAGTTGCTACAAGAAATGGTCACTAGTGGTGAAAAGGTAGTAAAGGAAACTCATGATGAGAACAAAATAAATGTTAATCATGATTTCATAGACTCTAATGTTGGATTCAAGACCCACCATGTTCCAAAATTCGATATGAAGAAGTTTGATGGCAAGGATCCCGAAACATCGCTACTACAGATGGAGCAAGTTTTCGATCTCCATTATGTGAAAAACACACAAAAGGTGCGTATTGCAACTTTATATTTGGAACCAAATCAGTTTGGTATCGATGGATTTGCTCTCGTAAAAAATTGTCACTTGGGCAATTTTTACGCAAGAAAATATAGCACATTATGAGGATACAGAAAGAAACACCTTTTTCTTGGTATCGATGGATTTTCTCTCGTAAACAAATTGTCACTTGGGGAATTTTTACGAAAGAAATTATAGCACATTATGAGGATACAAAAAGAAACACCTTTTTAACCAATTGAAAAATCTCAAACAAAAGGGTTCAATGATGGAGCATATTGAGGACTTCCAAATATTGAACATAAGGGTAAAAGATATTCCATAGGAGCATAGGATTGATGTGTTCATAGAGACTTTAAAGCATAATATCCAACATGAGGTTCACCATTTTGAACCTGATTCATTGGAGAAGGCATTCAGGTTAGCAAGAAAAATGGAAAGCAAAATTATGGCAACTAGGAAGCTTACCACTCACAACTATAAAGATGGAAGTGTTGCTACCCCTAGATTTCCACAACCTACAAGGTTGACACAACAACAATTGGAAGAAAAAGGAGAAAAAGGGCTTTGTTACAGTTGTGATAGAAAATACACTAAAGGTCATAAGTGTGTTGAGAAGAAATTTTTCTACATAGATTGTGAAGAGGAGGAAGAAAAGGAACAAGAAATGTCAAAAGAAAAGGATATACTCTAGGAACAAACCCTAGATAAAGAAGAAATGAATCTGACCATATCTTGTAATGCATTGGCTGGAATTACCACTCCTCAAATTATCAAGATAGAAGGACATATCACGAAGAAAAATGTAATAGTGTTGATTGATTTGCGAAGTACCCATAATTTTATTGATTGTAAGATAGCAAAGGAATTGAATTGCTTCCTATATCTAGAACTAGGGTGTCAAGTGATGTTTGCAAGTGGAGGAACCATAAATTTTTCTGGAAAGTGCCATAATATCAACTTATCCATGGGAAAATATGTATTGAATAGCCCAATGCTTATTCCAGTGGGTGGTGTTGGTGTTGTACTAGGAGTCTAATGGCTACAATCCTTGGGTACAATAGCTTTTAATTTTCAATAACCTTCCATGAAATTTTTTGTAGAAGGAAAGGAAGTTGAATTAAGGGGTATTTCGAGGAAACTGGGATATATAATCAGCTCTAATGGTATGAAAAAGCTTCTAAAGAAGGAACAACGAGGTTCAATTGCACAATTATGTTCTCTAGAGGTTCCCACATCGAGATCATCTATTTCTACAAATCTCCAAAGAGTCTTGGACAATCATTCCTAGGTATTTGAGACTCTCAAAGGTCTCCCACCTATTCATGATCATGATCATGCTATTCATTTGATTCCAGGAGGTGTTCCTCCAAACATTAGGTCGTACAGATATCCCTATGCCCAAAAGAGTGAAATTGAATATATGGTCGCAGAAATGCTAGAGGTTGGTATAAGTCAACCATGTCAAAGTTCTTTCTCTACTCCAACACTATTAGTTCACAAGAAGGATGGTGCATGTGTCCAGATTATAGGGATGTCAACAAGCTCACTATTAAAGATAAATTTCCCATTCCTATCATTAATGAATTATTGGATGAATTGCATGGATCAATTTACTTCTCCAAGTTGGATCTTCATTCAGGATATCATCAAATCAGAATGAAGAATGAAGACATTCCAAAAAAAACATTTAGAACTAATGAGGGTCATTATGAATTTTTGGTCATGCCTTTTGGCCTTACTAATGCACCTTCTACATTTAAGGGTTTGACAAATTCCATTTTCAAACCCTTCCTTAGAAAATTTGTGTTAGTATTTTTTGATGATATACTAATCTACAGCAAGTCTTGGAAGGATCATGTCCAACATGTTGACATGGTGATCAAACTATTGGGGGAGAAACAATTATATGCAAAAATATTTGAATGTTTCTTTGGAGTACAAGAGGTGGAATATCTGGGTCATATTATATCTCATGAAGCTGTTAAGGTAGACCCTAGAAAAATTAAAACCATTAAGGAGTGGAAAATCCCCACATCCATAAAGCATTTAAAAGGATTTCTTGGGTTGACATGATATTATTGCAAGTTTGTTAAGAATTATGGGAGAATAGTAGCACCTCTAACAACATTATTGAAGAAAGATGCATTTTCATGGACTCCAGAAGCAGCGAAGGCCTTTGAAGAGCTTAAAGAGGCAGTGTGCCAAGCACCAGTCTTAGCTACACTAGACTTCACAAAAACCTTTATTGTGGAGTGTGATGCCTCAAGAAATGGAATCGGCTTTTTTTTTAATGAAAGAAGAAATACCCATTGATTTTGAAAGTCATCCAATCAAAGGAAAATATTTAAACAAAGCTATGTATGAGAAGGAAATGTTGGCAATACTACGTGCAACTAAGAAATGGTTACCCTACCTAATGGGAAGACACTTCAAGGTGAAAATATATCATGATTGTCTTAAATACTCTTTAAAACAAAGATTATCTTTAGAAGAACAACAAAAATGGGTCACAAAGATGTTGGGTTATGACTTTGAAATCATCTACAAAAAAGGGAAGAAAAATGTTGTGGCAGATGCACTCTCAAGAAAGCATAAGGATGTGGAAGCATTTCTTTGCGCCATTTCTATTATCCAACCATATTAGATAAACAAAGCAAGGGATGAGTGGAAGAATGAAAAGGAAGTGTGGGCACTCATTCAAAAGATACAACAAGATCCCAGTACATCTAATGCATTTATCTGGAAAAATAATTTGTTATGGCACAAGGATCAGGTATACCTGTGTAAGAATTCCCAACTCAAACAAATGATTCTTGGGGAATTGCACAACTCTACCTTAGGAGGGCACTAGGGATTTCTAAAAATCTACCACAGGGTTAAGAAGGATTTTTTTTGAGATGGCCTTAAATCAGATATTCAAAAGTTTGTGGTAGAATGTTTGGTTTGCCAAAAAAAAAAAGTTAAAAAAATTAAGACTCCAAGACTATTACAACCTTTATCCATTCCAAGCCAACATTGGGAGGAGGTTTCAATGGATTTTATCACAAGTTTACCTAAGTCTGAAGGAAAGAGTGTTATCATGCTGCTAGTGGACAGACTTACCAATTATGCACACTTTTGTGCACTATCTCATCCATTTACAGTGAGCACAATTTCTACCGCATTTATGGAAACAATTCAAAAGCTACATGGAAACCCAAAGATTATTGTAAGTGACAAATATACCATTTTCATTAGAATTTTTTGGACAAAATTATTTTCTTGTCTTGGTATTTGGTTAGCTCATATCTCGTCTTATCATCCTCAATCTGATGGGAAAGTTGAGATAGTAAACAAATGTTTGGAAGGATATCTTCGTTGCTTTGTATCTAATAAACAGAAACAATGGGTCAAATGGTTGCCTCTCGCTAAATGGTGGTATAACACTTCCTTCCATACTGCAACAAAAATGACCACATTTATGGAACATTATAGATATCATCCACCATCCATAACATCATATATAAGAGAAAATTCTAAGGTTCAAGTAGTGGAAGATCACATCGAGCATCAATAACAAGTTCTACAACTCTTAAAGGATAACCTCACCTTGCCACAGAATAGAATGAAATTGCAGGCAGATCAACATCGCAGCGAAATAAGTTTTGATGTAGGTGATTAGGTATTCCTATAATTACAACCATATAGACAAATGTACCTCAAGCAAGCTAAGAAGGATAACAAATTATCACCAAAGTCTTATGGTCCGTACAAGGTGTTGCAAAAGATAGGTACTATGGCATACAAATTCGAGCTTCCTACAACTTCTCGAGTGCACCCAATTTTCCATTCTTCATGCTTAAAGAAGGTTATAAGTGACAAGCTTGCAGTTTAGAAAATATTTCTAGAACTTCATGAGGAAGGAAAAATCATATTAGAACTTGAAGCAATCAAAGAAACAAGAACTTGGTAGCTACAAAATAGATCAATTTAAGAGTATCTCATCAAGTGGAAGAACTTACCCATTGAAGATTCCACATGGAAGCGTGAGAATTTTATATAGAAGCATCCATAACTACTCGAGTATTGAGGACAAAACTTTCTTAAAGGAGAGGGGCATGTTAGGTCCCTGTAATATTACTGATCCGCCCATTACTATTGTCGTTTTATCCCTTATTGTTATTATTGTGCCCCATAGAATCCCTCTATTTTTAAGGTTGCCCCCTCGAAGAGGCTTATTTTTAAGGCGTTGATCTATCTTCTGTACCTTTTTGTGAGCTAGTTTCATAACATTGAGAAATTTTCCTGTCTTTACCCACTTGTTGAGGGCTTCTTGAAGAAAACCATATTGAACTGCAACCCTTGAAAATTTTCCTGAGACTTCCTCACCTAGCTCCAAAACCTTCTGACAATTCAAAGTTCAATTAAAAAATGAATGTCTTCACACCATGAGTATCCAAGAAATGGAAAGACATGTGTGAAACCACTGTCAAACCAAGAAAACCCCATGCCAATCAAAAAAAATGAACCAAATGAACAAATGCATGTACCATGCCTCCACACCTCAGCTAGAAAATCACATACGCAACCTGCTACTTATAAAAATTGTCTTGTTGAAGCTGGTTGATCCAGCCTTCCTTCCTTGTCCTTTTATTTCCTTGTCGTTCATTTTCCTTCCTTTCTCCAATGTTAGAGTGCTCCAAGAATTCTCTATTCATGCAAGAGTAAGAAAAAATGAGATAATATAAAATATCTACAGAACCAAACTGACAAAAATTTGAGAACTGATCATCAAAAATCTTTTTATAATTGGTGCCTTCATTCTCTTCATTTTCCTTCATTTTTCATGTAATTTCCCTCTTAGGAAAATTTGTATCTCATCAGCTTCCTTTTCTCCTCGTTTCCTTTATTTTGATAAATAAGTGGCAATTAATGTCTGTTTTCCTTTTCCAATGCCTTTGTCAATTTTGTTAGCTATAATAAATAACAAACGATACTAAACATGATGCGTTTCCCAACATTCATCTTGGAATATGTGTCTTATGACCTTGGTCTTAATTTTCCTTTATTAACTTTTATTTCATAAAACTTTAACCTCGGGTTGTTATAATTAAATTGCAATATGCAAAAGTATATTTAGATATGCCATTTCAGCTAAATAATTTGTTGCTCAACCTAGTCTTACTTTGAATGAGAAAGAGCGATGTTTCGATAAGAAAAGGGCACACCAAACCCCACTCTTTGGTTAAATATTTTGTGTTGTCCCATGAAATAATGACCATGGGGATTCGATTTCATGGGAATGTTTGGGGAACAAGTGGAGGAGAGTTGAAGATGAAAGAAAATCAACGTAAGATTCCAAGGGTCTGAAAATCTACCTTAATATCAATTGGAGGTTTATATTTTAAAATTCAATGAGTACGCTTAAGCCATATAACCGAATCATAAATGATAGCGAGAGCCTAAAATTTATTTTGAGCATGTGCAGGAAACCAACGTTTTAAGAATAATTCAATTGTATTACTTTCCCAAAGTTTTTTCTTATGTGAAATTAAACTCAACTCTACCCAAAAAGACTCACAAAAGGGACAACTGAAAAAAATCGATAAACAAATTTAGCCTCCATATTACAATGAGCACATTTGCTAGGCCCATGGAAAGAACTTTTGAAGGTTGTCCCAAATAAGGACCTTGTTCTATCATATTCCACATGAATAAATTTTCTTTTTTGGGGCACTTGATCTTCTAGATGTTTTATCCCCACTAAGGATGAGCCATCTAAAGAGAATCAGATAAAATCTTGAGGTATCCTATCTTAAGGGTTTATCGACTAGCTATATGGAAGGTCGAAACTAGATTGTCTAGTGACTCAAATACTCATATATAACTCATGAGAAGAGACATGGTGAGATTTCCCGAGAGATTTTTTGAATGGTTTGCATTACCCAATTCCTAACTAGATGTCGAAACTTGAGGCCACTATTGCTACAAGCGATGTAACATATCACTGAGATGGAAAATGTCATGATGCTGTAAGAACATTATTAACTCTTTAAGAGGAAGGGGATGCTAGTTACAACCAACCCAAGGATCTCTACCAAAAACAATGTCAACCCCATTTATAATCTATGAGAAGATACCAAATCTAATGAGAGAATGCAATAGTGGTCACCTTCCATATGATTGATGCCCCTACCATATAATGGGGAGTTGAACAAATCCAATCATATAATGTATGAGGATAAACATAATTCTTGTATATGTATTTTTCTTGGAGCACCTAATCCAAAATAGTATCCAGGCATAATTAGTTGCTAATGCGATAAAAACCTAAGCTACTACATAACTAAATTAAAAAAATTAATATTATAATTACTCTATAAAATATTAATTTGACAAATTTTATTAAAAGATAAACTTATTAGTATTGAAATATAAAATTTAATATATTCATCTGATAAAATTTAATATGTTAAACATATATATTATATAATAAATTTAATACATCTACTACTAAAATATTTCAAATTGATTTCCATTTTCTTTAAAATAAAGTTATAATATCTCATTAAATAATAACTTGAAATTTAAAATTTTCATTTAAATTCTTTTAATTTTTTTAATTTATGATATTATGATTATTAATAAAATGTGATGTCTATTTTGGAATTTGATATAATATATTAAAAATGTACAATATCACACACAATAGATAAACCAACTCATAGCACTAATTATAAAGTAATTTAGCTCAACAACCTCTAAGTACAACTCATCACAAAAGAACTCATCAAAACGACAACTCACTATTTTAGAAGACTCCATTTATACATTATTCTAACAATATAAATGTTATGAAATATTGGACTCCCTCACTATTCTAGAACACTCCATTTTTAAATTATTCGAACAATGTGAATGCTTGATGCAAGAGCATCTGACTGATAGGATAAAGACAAAATGAAGGTGGTATGGTCTCTAAAGGGGACGGGGGAGTTAACTCACTGAACAGGTAACGTGTTTGTGTCTTTATCTTTTCCTTTTATTTTATAAAATTGTCTAAGTTAAATTAGCAAATAGTAATTAGGAACAGTAGGATTAGTTGGTGTCACTGTTGTAAACAATTAATTCACTTTTGTAAAACAAAAAAAATGTTTAACGACAATGGAAAATTTGGTACAAGAAATAACTGATGTAACTGATCGAAGATAACCAACAACAGTTAGTAATAGTTTCCAAAACAGTGTTTTAAGAAGGAAACATAACACAGTGTAAGGGTTGGGTTGTGAGAGAAATTAAACAAAAAAAGATGAATTATAATTTCTGTGCATTTTTCCTATCCAACGTCCAAAGGACCATCTAAATTGTATGAAATTGCACTCATGTATTTTCACGATAGTTTGTTGATGGTTTTACACACATAGGCTTATGATGTGATTAATACCATAATGAGTTTCTAAACTGAATATAAGCAGATAGTTCATGAACAAATCAGAAGAATGTACAGTGGAAACCAAATATACAACCCCCGAGACCACGTACACAACTAAATAATAAAGAGACTGAGCCAGCAAGCCATACAAGCAATCAAATTCCACAAATCGCCAGGTATGTGAATGAATGACAGTAACAATCCCATATTAATTTAATTCAGACAAAAATTAGCATTTTGGTTCATTTATACAAATATATATAAATCATGTTCGAAACAAAAGAGAAACGGACTCGTTCCATAATTACATCATTCATGCCTATGACCAACCAGAATTGAGCGCGACAGAGGGTTAGAACCCTCGACCCATTATGGCGACTGGACAGAGAAAGAGCCCCACGACAACCTACAGCAAAACTGGGTCCAAGCAATGACTAGAAAATGATAATACACAGACCCTAACAGTCATAACCGAAGCTCAAACAGAGTAACCAGGAAACAAAGAGTGACACTACCCATGTCCAGTCAAAGCAACCAGATTGTCGGATGCCAAAACCCTCGAGCGGCCACACCTGCAACAACGACAAGCAAACAATATAAATGTTGATAGTGTAATGGAGCAAATACTAGCAGCATAGCCAAACAAACAACTATCAACGCTTACCTGACGAAGGAAAGCCACAGCCATAACAGTTCCACCAGATTTCCTCTGCTCACGTGGAGCCAAAACATCAGTGACTGTGGAAAACGGAACAGGTGATGATAGCGGGGAACATGGAAACTTACCCTATAAATGATGGAGAAGTTGGAGAAGCTTGACATTGTATCTCACCAGGCCGTGAGAAGTCGATTTGGAGCCAGAGATTTGTTACCAAAAGCAGCACAACCAACAAATGACCGCAACAACTATGGGAAGCACAGGTACCAGAACTGCATACAAGGAGAAAGGAGTGTAGAAACGCAACAGCCAATATCATCACATAACAACAACCAAAATTTAGCACGCATAAAAAGGGGAACCGAAACCACAAGTCGGAAAAAACCCTTAACGCACAGGTGGGAAAGACTACGAGGTCGAAGCCCTGAACCAGGGGGACGCAAACAGAGGGTTCCATAACGAAACCGCGAAGAATTGCCGAGAGCACACAACTCACAGAGCCGGGAGAATGAAAGAGTGAATGACTTGGGCGCGAGTATTGAAAACACCCATACCAAAACAAGCCCGACGAATCAAAAGGAGGGATAGTTGTCAGTTGACCAGAGACCAACGTACCAATCACCACCCCCATCATTAAATAAAAACGCCGGTGAAATGATTTACATACATAAAAATCTTTGTCCCATATTAATTGTCACAGTACTCCCGCATCGGAACACGTTGGAGTCATATTATGTGTGCTAGCCCCATCAAGTAGTATCAGAGCAAGGGGTTGAAGGAAATGGGATATGGAGGTTCGAAGATGATGACATGGATGAGGTGTGTGCAGAGCAGTAGAAGAGTGCTTGAGAGAAGAATTAAGGGCCCTTACTACTCGCTTAGATGCAGTGGAGGCCGGAAGGCAAAGAGACCCGAAACTTGGGGACGACAGTGAGGCGGACGCTGTAGCTGCCACAGATAGATCAGATAAAGAAGCCCCAGAGATAAAAATGTTGAAATTAGTATTGCTAGCCAGCAGCAAGCCCAAGCTGGAGATTCCTAACTATGATGGCAGTCTGTCTGCAGATGTTCTGCTGGACTGGATGAGCAAGTTGGATAAGTATTTTGAAAATGAAGAGACCAGTGAAGATAAAAGAGTCAAGTTTGCTGCAACCAAACTAAAGGGACACGTCTCTTTATGGTGGGATAATTTCCAGGCAGACAAAAGGAGAATGAAGAAACAACCAACAAAGAAGTGGCGAATGATGGTGACAAAATTGAAGGGCAGATTCCCGCCCAAAGATTAGCAGGTTGAACTTTAACGTCGGGTACAAAATCTAAGACAGAAGGGTATGATCGTAAAGGAATACAGAAAAGAGTTTTATCGTGTAAACTTGAGGGCTAGTTATGCTGATGACACTCCAGAGAAGACAACGAGATATGTGAATGGGTTGAGGCTAGAAATACTGGATGAGATCAATATTCTTTCTCCGCGGAACATAGAAGAAGCCCTTTAGAGTGTTTTAAAGGTGGAGGAAAAGATTAGTAGAAAACAGAACAACAGGAGAGGACGAGGAAATGGAAAAGGATGAGGACAGTCCTATGGCAGAGGTAGAACTGCCGGTAACAGCAAAGAAGGAAGCAGCTCCAGGACTTCAGGAATAGCAGAGAAAGGAGATAGCACGAGAGGAGGTCGACCATATCAGTGGGGAAGAGGAAATGGCCGACGAAGGGGAGCAAACTTCCAGTGCTACAGGTGCCATAAATGGGGGCACAGATCCTTCGAATGCCTGGAAGTAGAGCAAGTTGGCCAGAGGGGAACATTTATTGCACAGCTTGAGGAGGCTGAGGCACTACCCCAAGTGGTAGAAAATGTGGCAAAGACTGGAGAGGCCTTGATCCTCAGTAAGGTGCTATTAAAGCTAGCTAAGGAAACTACCGAGCAGAATAACCATAAGGCATTGTTCCATACAGTTTGCAAATCACACAAAAAGTTTTGCAAATTGATCATAGATAGTTGGAGTACAGACAATTTGGTTGCCACCGAGGTTGTGGAGAAGCTGGGATTGAGGCGACTTAAGCATCCCACACCTTATAAGGTGTCATGGCTGCATAAAGGCCACCATATTTTAGTTGTTGAACAGTGCGAGGTCGAATTTCACATTGGCAAGTACCAGGACAAGGTTGTCTGTGATATCATGCCAATGGACGTGTGCCACATACTGCTGGGGAGACAGTGGCAGTATGATCGTAAGGTGGTGCATGATGGGAAGATGAATTGCTACAATTTTTTGAAAGATGGAGTCAAGCATACGCTTGTACCCATTAGGGAGGAGGATACAACATAAGTGAGTGTAACAAAAGCTTTATTACTAGATGGAAAACAATTTATTAAATAGATTGAGGAGAATGAAGTTAAATATGTTTTCATGAGGAGAACTAGGACTGTGTTACTGCACACAGAAAATTCTGAACTGCTTGCAGAGATTCAAGAGATGTTAGAGGAATTCAAGGACATTGTGGTTGACGACTTACCAGACCAGTTACCTTCCAAAAGGAGTATTAGCCATCATATCAATTTTATACCAGGAGCCATCCTACCAAATAAAGCAGCGTATCGAATGAGTCTGAAGGATAATGAAGAGATTCAGAAACAGGTGCAAGAGTTGCTAAACAATGGACTGATCAAAGAAAGTTTGAGCCCTTGTGCGGTGCCCATAGTACTCGCACCAAAAAAGGGTGGAGAACGGCGAATGTGTACAAACTCACGAGTTATTAATAAAATCACCATTCAGTACACGTTTCCCTTACCCAGAATGGAAGATATGATGGATTGTGTCAGCGGGGCAGCTTAGTTCACGAAGATTGATCTGAAAAGTGGTTATGATCAGATCAGGATCAAAGAAGGAGATGAGTGGAAAACAACCTTCAAGACCAATGAAGGGCTATACGAGTGGCTAGTCATGTCGTTCGGTTTGAGCAACGCTCCTAGTACTTTTATGAGGTTGATGAATGAGATGTTAAAAGAATTTATTGGCAAGTTTGTAATATTCTATATTGACGATATTTTGATTTTCAGCAAAATGAAGGGAGAGCACCTTCAACATGTTCAAAGAGTACTAGAGAAGTTACAGCAGAACAAACTACTGATAAACCTGAAGAAAAGTACTTTCCTGCAAAAATAACTATTGTATTTGGGGTTTGTAATCACGGAAAATGAATTGAATATGGATCCAGAAAATATCGTAACAATCGTCAATTCACCGTGTTAGAGTCGGTCTTGTCAGTCCACCGTCAGAGATCAAAAATCTTTTTGCATTTCATTTTTAGGAGTCTCGCTCCATTCACTCAGCTGCATTCCACTACGGTGATGCCATAATCTGACGGAAAAGGTCGTGTTAGTCATTTCCCCTCATGTCTGGCACCTGCTGGCTTAGATCTTTTGTCAATGTTCACTAAAGTCCATGACAGTCAATGTTCTATTTTTTAATAGACGAGAGTCATTTTTAGTCACTAGGTCAAGGGAATAGTCAATTTGGTCTTCAACCATGTCCAATAAATCCATGTAGGCCAGAGGGAGGCCCTTACAAAGTTATGATTTAAATATTTTCATCGTCATGTTAACAGATTACGACTATTCTTCAAAACTCTGTTTTGAAGAAAAGTCAAACAGTGTGTCATTTGTGATAATTTTCAAAAAAAATTCTAGTCGATCTCTTCAGGAGCAGTCATGGTTTCCTTGGACCAGTGCCATGTCAAACAACCCCTGCAAAAAGTGCCAAAAATTTCATCATTTTAGCTAAAAATTCAAAAGGAAAATTGAAATACAGAGTTGCATTAAATCAGGGAAAAAGTGCCAAAACAAAACATTAGCAAAGTGGGTTTTGAAGAAACAAAAATCAAACCCATGACTTCAAAGTCTTCATATAGAATTTCTACAAGAAACATAGTCATTTTGCATACCAAGGTAGAGAGAAACATTGCAAAGTTGTGAGAAAGCTAGCACATGTTTTGGGTTAGTTTGGAAGAGTTTTCAACGGCGCGGCCCATAGACAAAGGGGTGCGGTGCACATAGAAAGCGTGGCGCACAGGGTGCAACCCCATAGTGGTGAAACTACATGGGCGCAGCGCAGACACAGAGCACGACGTATTGGGTTTGCCGCATGGTGCGCACCCACAAAAGCCCGAATTTCTGCCAAATTTGCAACAAATCGTTTTGAATGCCTTCCAATTGACAGGTAGGGTCTATACCTCGGTTTCTCATATAATTTTGTGAATGTGATGATGGTTTCATGTCCGTGTATGGTTGGAATAACAACCTCCTAAAACCTACCACTTGAAATCATCAAAGCCATTGCTCTTAGGGTTGCAAATTTGGGTGTTGATGCCAAGGTTCCTCCTCCCTTTCACCTTTCCCTTCTTTCGATTGTTCCCTTCCCCCTATCCCATTTTACCCTATCTTTACCCTACCCTAAAACATTACTAAACCCCTATTTCCTATCCCCTCCACTCATTTATCAATGTAAAACCCCAAATCCTACCTTATAAAATCCCTAAAACCCCACCTACATCTCCCTAATGAAAATTCCCCCCCCATAATCCCTAATCCCATCATATTATTTCCCTTCCTAACACTCCCTTTTTGCATTGTTCCCCTTAGTGGCAGAGATCACAACAACACATAGTTTCACTACCATCATCAAAGGGCAGTCCAAGCACAGTCCATACACAGTAGTCATGGAATCTAAGCATTCATCGGAGTATGAAATGGAAACCCAAAGTGATTCATCCTCATAAGAACAAGCTCCCTGGAGACATCATAAAAGTGGAAAACATGTTAGGAATGAACCAACCACCCTCACAAACCTGTAGGCCTGCCCTCTTGCTATGTCATGTTTCCAACATCTATCGTGTCTTGAGTTTTGTCAAAGGGTGGTTAATGTTTGAGTTCATCATCACTTGGCCCATCTTTTTGTGCCTCACTTACATGGAGATCATGCTATCTTAGCCGGGGTCACCTTCACACTGACACCTGAAACTGTCTCATTATCAACCGGCATACCGAATGTTGGAGAATGATGGCACAAGAAACAGAAGGTGGATCGCCAGCATTATGAGCCTTAAATTAAGGCTAGTTTCTTGAGGTAGCTCCAAATATTCTTTCCATTACGATATTTGAAAGATGAATATGCTCCACTCATGAAGTTGATCATGAAATATTTCATCTGTGAGGGGAGGTTCTCTCATTTATATGCCTATCACATAAGGTTGCTCATGCACTTTACCATGGTATGGATGATGAACATCCCATATTTCATTTGCAGGAACATAGGGAGGATGAACACATTCATGAAGCACAAAACCCATCACCAGCAACTTAACAGTGTTTATCACTTTGCCCTTATTAAGATTTTGGTGGTTCATCAGTTGGGATTGCAGGGCATTACTTGGGATGACTTCATCTCCCGTGACCTCTTCAACACTTCACAGGTGTTATTAGAGGTTGAACATGAGATAGGTGGTCCTTCTCATCAGTATGAGAACCATGAGACCACTACTATGCCAGTATTCATCACCTATCACAGAGGCAGTAGACATTTGTTTGCCGCTGCAAAGTGAGTGTTATCTCCACCCGGGGTTGAAGGGCCCTTGCTTCCGACATCGGAAAAACAGGTACAAGACAGGGGCAAGAGGCCTATGCATGACGAGGGGCCATTAGGTGAACAAGAGCCTGACTTCATCCTCATTCATGATGATGATGCAGAGGTGGAGAGTGCCAAACTTAAGAGGACCATCCAAGAGCAGCAAACGGAGATCCAAGCCTTGTATCTCAATTTGGAGAGGGCCAAGTGGATTATCAGGTATCTGGAGCAGAGGAAAGAATAGCACGAAGAATAGCATGATATCATGGAGCTGCAAAATATCCGTGAAAATCGCCAAGCTAACCAACATAGGAGGATTGAGCTCACTCCATTAAAGCAAGAGATTAACAATGACCGAGAGTCTTGGCTCAAGCGGATAAACATCCACCTTGAGAGACTGGTAGAGAACGCCAACAAGGAAAAAACCAAATTGAGGCGGATGGTTTATCACTATAGGGCACGAAACATGAGTTCAAAGCCTCAGATAAGGAGTTTGAAGGCGAAATTGGGGAGAGCGACAAGGAGACAAAAGAGGCAAAAAGAGAAATATCCGCTTCGAATCTTGGCTGAAGCCTATGTGGCCCAGCATAACACTTCATAGAGGATCTCTAGCCCAAATTTCAAAAAATTTGGGGCAATTTTAGTCACTTGACAAATTTTTGGGCACAAAACAGGTTTTTTCTCCCTGTGCGTCGTGCTACTGGCACGACGCTTAGTATTGGGAGCTCCAAATAAAGAATGGTTTGCATTTTTGGATTTAGTAGGAAAAATCATGATTGTTGGTGCATGGCCAAGAAGTTCGGGAAATTTTTGAGTCCCCAGAGGTAGAAAACACTCAAAAAATGACCTCTCTGCCCCTATTTTGACACACAGGAAGCAGTCTTAGGAGATTGAAGTTTTGGAGGGGAAAATGAGCACCAAATTTAGAATTCCACTTGGGTTGGAAATGAGACGGGCAAGGCTTTCTAACAAGAACACTTGGGCACAATTTGGACTACAGCGAGTACCTCAAAATTGCCTCCAATGTGGCGAGGCGCATATAGCTTTGGGTGCGGCGCATATAGACCCAAAGGCCAAAATCACTTCTGCTCCACGACATTTCGATTCGCGACTTTGTCCAAGTGGGCCCCCTCATTTACACTACATATTTGTTGGCACCTAAGGCAAATTTTATGGTATCTTCACTAAAATTTGGCTTCTATCCAAGTGGCAAAGGAAGGAAAATAGTCACCCAAGCAATTTGTCATTGATGTAACGCTGCACCTGTCACTAATTGTTGGCTTTCCATTTCCATTTTGTAATGATATGAAAAACTCCCCAACTCTGGGTCATTCTATTTCCCAATGGCATAGTCTATATATTGTATGAAAAACCATTTGCAAAGGGTTGGTTGTAATTTTTGGGAGACTGTGGGAGAGAAACTCAGTTCCTCATTATATATTTTGACAGAGAATTAATGAAAGGAAGCGGCTCTGGTTCATGAGATTCATGTGGTGTGAGTGTAGCAACTGTGTTCTCTTTCTGTTTCAGATGTATGTCATTATGTTTCATAGTTCATTCATATTCATTTCTAGTGAAATTTTCTAAGATAAGGTAGAAATCATGTTTAATGATTTGCCTCTAGGAAAGTTTCACGTTCTATGTTCTTCTTCTGTTGAAAAGGATTCATGTGTTTATGCCCTTTTCACCCTCCTAAACAATCTTTCCATTTCGCATTATTTCAAATTTAATTGCTAGACTCCCAGCATGTCTTGCCTCACGAAGTAATCTGTGCCTTTGTGTTAAATTCTCTGCTCATTGCCATTCATTGGTCCCATATATCCCGAAAACTCGGTCATTTATCAAAAATTGCCTCTTGTATCCATATTTATTTACTAGCCTACAATCAATATTCACTGCAAGTCATCTCAGACCATATCGTTTGTTTATTCACTAAGCGTGACACGAAGAGAGCCCTCTCCTATTCTGGTAGGGCTAGCTACCAGATTGAGCATGGTTTGTGGTTATCGTGAATATTGCCTTCCTTCAGCCTAAAGCAGATTTAGGTGCTAACATAGTGGCGACTCCACTGGGGAAGAATTTACTCCCCTTACTTCTTGATAGTTCTAAGCTTCCAGATGATAGGTTTAGAATTTGATAAGCTGAGTGAGTTGGTCATGTCCTTTTGATTTTTCTTAATAGCACGCTGGCTTCTAGAAGATATAACAAAGCTAATCCAGATCCAGATCCTCTGCACATTTATGAAAATCCCAATTTGATTCCAAGACTTCATCGTCAAGATAGCTCTATATCTCTCGTGTTCAAATCCCATTCGTGTCGTGACATTTTTGAGTATCTTGAAGAACTAGATTTTGATGAGCAGTTTGAAATATCATTGTTCGAGACCAAATCCGAAAGGGTGGTTGACTCTACAATCCCCAATCCACAGTTTCTTATAGACTTGGAGACTGAAAGGGCTAGGTGGTCAATTGATAATTACATTGTGGCGGAGCTTCAAACTCCAATTGCTATCCCCCTACAAACTGTGCACTCTCCACCAACACCTCCAAGGCCAAACCCACCAAGAGTGTTGGTTGCTTGTTTTGCACCTCTTGTTCTGCCTCAAGTTTTAGATGATATGCCCGCAGATTATCAAAGCAAATTCCCATTTTTTTATGGCACTCCTAACAAGATTACCACTCAGCAACATGTGGACAGAATGGCAGATTTCTATGAACTTCACGAGATCGATGCAGAGAATATGGCAATGAGACTCTTTGTACAGACATTTGCAGGTGAAGTGAGTAAATGGTTCAGAGGTTTGCCGGATGTATGTATCGCTACCTCGGCTGACCTAAAAAGACAATTTTTAGGCCGCTAGGAAGTGAAAAAGAATCGTCTCCAAATTCTAGCTGAATATGAGTAAATCAAACGAAACACTGGTGAGTCAGTCCAAGACTACTGCATTAGATTCAATTTTGTTTATAATGAAATTCCTGATCATCTAAGGCAACCTGCGGGGCTAGCCATGGTGAATTTTTTGGATGGTTTTGATACTAACATGGCTTATCAATTAAGAGAGAGAGAACTGGACACAATGGAAGACATGCAGAAGATCATGGTCAGCGTTGAAGCAAATCTGCTGACCAAGAGGGCTAGAGCAAAGGTAGAGAAGAAGGTCACCATAAAAGAAGAATCTTCCTCGGTAGATCAATTACTCCGGAAGGTAGAGAAGATGCTTGAAAGAGTGAAACTTGACAAACCTGAGCCACAAGTTAGAAATCCTAACTTTCGTGGCTCGCAACAACCACACTATAAAATAAGGCAGAGAGATCAACGAGTCCAGGAGAAGACAGCACAGCAGCCAGTACAACCACCTTTGCAGCAAAATTTTGTGCGTGGACTGGAGTCTGATGAGGACGAGAATATAATAGGTGAGGAAAACTACTTCTTTACTTCTGATGATTTGCCTATTTATATTACCGAGAATGAGGACAATGCAAAAAGTTCGGCTGTACACAAAGATGTAGATTTCATTCTAGAAAATGACACCATTTTGGAGGAAGAATCAGATGAGTACCAAAGAGGCTATATGAATGCTCTGTCTGCCCAACAGCAGCGGTATTCACTTAGAAACAGAGACGTGCCGGTTAAACCAATTCTGAAAAGGAAGGATGGTGAGGCATCAAAGAATGATTAATCAGTTGCACAAAGGAAAGGGAAGGAGGCGGTTGATCTGGATAGCAACAAATCACCATCAGCAGAAAAATCAAATCAGCCAATTGCATCAAAAGAGAAGGAAAGGAAAGAAATCCTAGTCAAAGAGGTAGAAAAGATTCCCGCTTTTAATTTAGAGAGTGAAATTTCTAAATTGAAGGTATTCATTCCCTTGACCGAAATAATGAGGAACAACAGTTATAGAAGTCTAGTGTCCAGATTTTGAATTTTGACCCAATATCTGACATGGTGAATGTCGAAGATGATCAACCTGAAATGATTTTCGGGCCAACATCGAATGGTGATTCTCTTGATTGTGATGTGCCACCTTTTTATATCAGTTTAAGATTACATGATTTTGTGTTACATAATGCCATGTTTTATTCCAGAGCTTCTCACAATCTCATGCCCAAGGCTATCATGGAAAAGTTGGGTCTGGACATCACCCGGCAATACCATGATCTCTATTCATTTGATTCCAGCAGAGTAAGATGTATCGGGCTCATCAAAGACTTGGTTGTGAGTCTGGATCAACTCCCAATGAAGAATTTTTTGATGGATATTGTTGTAGCAGATATTCCTCCCAGGTTTGGCATGCTTCGTTCCAGGTCTTTGTTAATGAAATTGAAAGGGACACTGCAACTATATTTCTCCTATGCAACGATTCCGGTGTTTGTCCAAATGAGGAAATTGTATCGGGAACAAAAAATAAAATATTTGATTACAAGCAAGGAGAAACCAATAAATCATCTGATTAATTATGTACATACAGATTTAGAGTCTTTTATTTTGTATTCTGATAGTTTCAATGATATCGATAGTCAGTTAGTAGAAGCAGATGATATTCCAGAAATAACAGAAAATTTCAGAGGAGTTTTAAAGAGAGAAGGACAAGAACATCAGAACACCATTGAGCGCTCAGCTGAAAGTAATGGACAACAAGCAGACAAAGCATGAAAAAAAGATTTCCAGCACTTGCAAGAGGAGGAAGAAGGTTTGTGGACCATTGATTTCGATGGAGCAGTGGGAAATGATGGCGCTGGAATTGGAATTTGGGTACACAGTCCTTTCTCCGCCCCAAACAAAGTGCTTCGTAACGTGCGGGTATGCTCTTACAAGTTGGCTTTTGATTGTTCAAACAATGAAGCTGAGTATGAAGCTCTGATTGTTGGCCTAAGAATTCTAAGAAAGTTGAATGCTAAGAGGATTGCAGTATATGGCGACTCTGAATTGGTGATTAAGCAGGTCAAAGGCGAATATCAAGCAAAGCATCCTCGAATGCAAGCTTACCAGAATGCAATCCTAGACATCCTAAAATTATTTTCAGAATACACCTTGACATGTGCACCTCGTATATAAAATAGCATTGCTGATGCTCTTGCTAAGGCAGAAAGTAGTTTGAAGATCCCAATGAACTCAAGTAACAAATTCGAAATCCATGTCAAGCATTGCCACCAAAGATTAAGGACAAATATATCAGTTTGTTGTCTTCATTTGAAGATGTGTTTTCTTGGGACTATTTTGACTTAAAGACATATGATATCAATATAATTCAGCACACTATACCCATTAAGCCCAATGAGAAACCTTTTAGACAAAAGTTGAGGAGGCTAAATCCAAAGTTTCTGCCATCAATTGAAAAGGGGATAAACAGGTTGTACAAATCAGGAACCATTGTTCCCATCAGATTTTTGGATTGGATCTCTAATTTGGTGCTCGTACGAAAGAAGACAGGTGAGATTTCCTTGTGCATTGATTTTAGAAATCTCAATAAAGTTTCGTCGAAAGATAACTATCCACTGCCCAAAATGGACCATATACTTCAGCTAGTAGTGGGAGCATCTCGTATGTCACTGCTTGATGGTTATTCCGGATATAACCAAGTTTATGTCCATGAAGATGACCGAGACAAGACAACATTCACCACTCCATGGGGAACCTTTCATTACGCTAAAATGCCTTTCGGTTTGAAGAATGCGGGTGCCACATTTCACCGTGCAATGGACTTGGCTTTCGCAAATGAGAAGGATGTCTTTTTGGTTGTGTACATGGATGATCTGATAGTGTTTTCCAAATCTAATGAAGAACACATGTACCATCTAAAAATTGTCTTTCAAAAGTGCAGAAAATATGGCCTGTCACTGAATCCGAAAAAGAGGTTTTTCACCATGGAGGAAGGCAAACTACTTGGGCACATTATCTCAATAGATGGCATTCATATTGACCCAACACGTGTGCAAGCAATTCAGCAAATCGATCTGCCCTGGAATAAGAAAGAGATTCAATCTTTCAATGGTAAAATGAATTTTCTATGCTGCTTTGTACCTAATCTTGCGGAACACCTAAGAGAGATCAGAAACATGCTTAAGAAGGACATCCAAGTGAAATGGATGGAGGAGGCTGTAAAATCTCTCAATTTATTCAAACTGGCTCTTTCTTCAGCTCCAGTTCTAGTCAACCCGGATTACACTCAGGATTTTATATTGTTTTCATTCGCTTCGAAGCATACTATGGCAACAGTGTTACTGCAGAAAAGAGATGATCATGAAAAACCCATTGCTTTCTTCAGCAGAGCTATAAGAGATGCAACTTTAAAATACAACATCATTGAGAAGAAAGCCCTTTCACTTGTGAAAGCCTTGAAATATTTTCACGTATATATATTCTACATTCACATATTTTGTCCTATGTTCCTAACGCTACTGTCAAAGATGTCTTAGTGCAGACCGATCCGGAAGGAAGACGAGGCAAGTGGATTGCAGATTTACTAGAATATGATGTGGAAATAAATCCCACAAAGCTTGTTAAAGGATAGGGATTGGCGAAGTTAATGGCCGGGTCAAACTTGCATGCCTTAGACATAAATCTGATCGCTGCTATGTCCGATGAGAATGAGGAAGGATCATCAATTCAAGTATCTGAAATGTTTTCTCTTTCTCCATGGTATTCAGATATCATATATGTGCTTAAAAATTTGTCACCGTTACCCGACATGACTAGAAACAAAGCGAGAACACTCAAATTGAAAGCTGCCAAGTTTTGCATTCTAAATTCTGCACTGTATTGGAAAGATCTCGGTGACGTTTTGTTAAATTGTTTGTTGGAGAAAGAAGCAAAGAAGTTCATGGAGGATTTCCACGAGGGAGATTGTGGTAGTCAACTTTTTTGGAAATCAACAACAAATAAAGTCCTGAGAGTGGGATATTATTGGTCGACATTGTTTGTTGATGTATATAAGATGGTCAAGAGCTGTCATAAGTGTCAAATTTTCAAAGGAAGGCGGAAGTTACAACCTTTACCACTTAAGCCTATTGAGGTGAGTGCTCCTTTCCAGCAATGGGGGTTGGATTTCATTGGTGAAATTCATCCCGCTTCTTCCGGTCAGCATAGATGGATCCTCATAGTGACAGATTATTTCACAAAATGGATTGAGGCAATTCCCACTAGACAAGCTACAAATGTGGTAATTATTTAATTCCTTGAAAATAACATCTTGTCTCACTTTGGTTGCCCAAATACATTAATCACTGATAACGCAACAAATTTCAAATCAAAAACGATGGTAGAGTTTTGTCATAAATATCACATCATTTTGGGTCACTCAACTACCTATCATCCACAAGGCAATGGATTCGCGGAGTCTTTTAATAAGTCATTGGTCAACATCATTAAGAAACTATTGGAAATAAACAAGAAGAGTTGGCATAAGAGGTTGGTCAATGCACTTTGGGCAGATCGGGTGAGTTAAAACAAATCCATTGGTACGTCTCCGTTTGAGCTTGTTTATGGAGTTGATACAGTGTTTCCCACCTCTCTCGCAACCTTGGTAGTCAAACTTCTTTAGGAGACTAGCAGTGAAGATGACCCCATGCAGAGAAGGTTGAATCAAATGGTTCACTTGTAGCAGACCAGAGAAGAAGAATTCCAGAACACATCCAAGTTGCAGGAGAAGATTAAGAAAATTTATGACAAAAAAGAAAAGGCAGACAAATTTCAGTTGGATGATGTGGTGTTGAAGTGGGATGCAAGGAATGAGGAAAAAGGTAAGCACAGTAAGTTCGAGAATCTCTGGAAAGGTCCCTTCAAGATTGCAGCATATCGAGGTCAAAATCCCTTTCTTCTGAAGGAAATGAACGAGGAAGATTGTCCAGGAGGGCCGATCAATGGTCGGCTGCTCAAGCGGTACGATTTCTGAGTTATTGGTGCTACTTCCACTGTCACTGTAAAAACCATTTTATTTCAGTTTCGTTAGAGTTTGTCAACTTAGTCTTCATGTCATTTCAATATCAAATTTGAGTCAGTTTTTGGTCATTTCAGTTTCATAAATGAGACATAGTCTTGTTTTTTTTGTCGAAATAATGACTCCATAGCCCAATGGACGAAGGCACTACCTAGCTGTTCCAGAGATCTACTGTTGTTGGCACCTTCAAGGAGCTACCATCCCCCATTGGAGCAAATGTTAGAGTTGGTCTTGTCAGTCCTTCGTCAGAGATCAAAACTCTTTCTGCATTTCATTTTTAGGAGTCTCGCTCCATTCACTCAGCTAAATTCTGCTAGGGGCATGCCATAATATCATGGAAAAGGTCATGTTAGTCATTTCCCCTCATGTCTGGCACCTGCTGGCTTAGGTCTTTTGTCAATGTTCACTAAAGTCCATGACAGTCAATGTTTGATTTTTTAATGGACGAGAGTCATTTTCAGTCATTAGGTCTAGGGATTAGTCAATTTGGTCTTCAACCATGTCCAATAAAACCATGCAGGCCAGAGGGAGGCCCTTACAAGGTTATGATTTAAAGATTTTCATCGTCATGTTGACAGATTACGATTGTTCTTCAAAACTCTATTTTGAAGAAAAGTCAAATAGTGTGTTATTTGTAATAATTTTCAAAAACTTTTCTAGTCGATCTCTTCAGGCACAGTCATGGTTTCCTTGGCCAAATGCCATCTCAAACAACCGCTGCAAAAGGTGCCAAAAATTTCATCATTTTAGCTAAAAATTAAAAAGGAAAATTGAAATACAGAGTTGCATTAAATCAAGGAAAATGTGCCAAAACAAAACATTAGCAAAGTGGGTTTTGAAGAAACAAAAATCAAACCCATGACTTCAAAGCCTTTATATAGAATTTCTACAAGAAGCATAGTCATTTTGCATACCAAGGTAGAGAGAAGCATTGCAAAGTGATTGTGAGAAACCTAACACGCGTTTAGGGTGAGTTTGGAGGAGTTTTCAAGGGCGCAGTGCACAGACAGAGGGGCGCGGCACACAGGGCATGACCCCACAGTGGTGAAACTACACAGGCGCGGCATACACACAGAGCACGACGCACTAGGTTTGACGTGTGGCACACACCCACAAAGGCCCTAATTTGTGCCAAATTTGCAACAAATCATTTTGAATCCCTTCCAATTGACAAGTAGGGTCTATACCTTGGTTGCTCATATAATTTTGTGAATGTGATGATGGTTTATGGTTGTGTATGGTTGCAATAAAAAGCTCTCAAACCCTACCACTTGAAATCATCAAAGCGATTTCTCTTAGGGTTGCAAATTTGTGTGTTGATTCCAAGGTTCCTCCTCCCTTTCACCTTTCCCTTCTTTCCATTGTTCCCTTCCCCCCTATCCCATTTTTCCCTATCTTTACCCTACCCTAAGACATTACTAAACCCCTATTTCCTATCCCCTCCACTCATTTGTCAATGTAAAACCCCAAATACTACCTTATAAAATCCCCAAAACCCCCCTACATGTCCCTAAACAAAATTTCCCCCCCATAACTGCTAATCCCATCATATTATTTCCCTTCCTAACACTCCCTTTTTGCATCGTTCCCCTTGGTGGCAGAGATCACAACAACACATAGATCCACTACCATCATCAAAGTGCAGTCCAACCACAGTCCATACATAGCAGTCATGGCATCTGAGCATTCATCGAAGTATGAAATGGAAGCCCAAAGTGATTCATCCTCAGAAGAACAGGCTCCCCGAAGACATCATAAAAGTGGCAAACATGTTAGGGATGAACCAACCACACTCACAGAATTGTAGGTCTGCTCTCTTGCTATGTCATGTTTCCAGCATCTATCATGTCTTGAGTTTTGTCAAAGGGTGGCTAATGTTCGAGTTCATCATTAGTTGGCCCATCCTTTTGTGCATCACTTACATGGATATCATGCTATCTTAGCCGGGGTCACCTTCACACTAACACCTGAAACTGTCTCATTAGCAACCCGCATACCAAATGTTGGAGAACCATGGAACAAGAAAAAGAAGGTTGATCGGCAGCATTATGAACCTTACATTAAGGCCAGTTTCTTCAGGCAGTGCCAAAGAGTCTTTCCATTTTGATATTTGAAAGATGAATATGCTCCACTCATGAAGTTGATCATGAAATATTTCAGCTGTGAGGGGAGGTTCTCTCATTTATATGCCTATCACATCAGGTTGCTCATGCACTTTACCATGGTACAAATGATGAACATCCCATATTTCATTTGCAGGAACATAGAGAGGATGAACACCTTCATGTAGCACAAAACCCCTCAGCGGCAACTTAACAATGTTTATCACTTTGCTCTTATTAAGATTTTGGTGTTTCATCAGTTGGGATTGCGGGGTATTACTTGGGATGACTTCATCTCTCGTGATGTCTTTAGCACTTCAAAGGTATTATCATAGGTTGAACATGAGATAGCTCATCCTTCTAATCAATATGAGCGCCATGAGACCACTACTATGCCAGTATTCATCACCTATCAAAGAGGCAGTAAACGTTTGTTTGCAGCTGCAAAGTGAGTGTTATCTCCACCCGAGGTGGAAGGGGCCTCACTTCTGACATCGGAAACACAGGTACAGGACAGGGGCAAGAGGCCCATGCATGACAAGGGGCCATCAGGTGAATAAGAGGCAGACTTAAGCCTCATTCATGATGATGATATAGATGTGGAGAGTGCCAAACTTAGGAGGACCATCCAGGAGCAGCAAACAGAGATCCAAGCCTTGTCTCTCAATTATGAGAGGGCCAAGTGGATTATCAGGTGTTTGGAGTAGAGGAACAAACAGCTCGAAGACTAGCATGAGATGATGGAGCTGCAAAACATCCATGAAAATCGCCAAGCTGCCCAAAATAGGAGGATTGAGCTCACTCCATTAGAGCAAGAGGTTAACAATGACCGAGAGTCTCAGCTCGAGCGGATAAACATCCACCCTGAGAGACTGCTAGAGAAGGCCGACAAGGATAAAACCATATTGAGGTGGATGGTTTATCACTACAAGGCATGAAACATGATTTCAAACGCTCGGATAAGGAGTTTGAGGGCGAAATTGGGGAGAGCGACAAGGAGACAAAAGAGGCAAAAAGAGGAATATCGGCTTCAAATCTTGGCTAAATCCTCTGTGGTCCAGCATAACACTTCATAGAGGATCTCCAACCCAAATTTCAAAAACTTTGGGGCAATTTGGGTCACTTGACAAATTGTTTGGGACAAAATAGGGTTTTTCTCCAGTGGCGCGACGCTTAGGATTGGTAGCTCCAAATCAAGAATGGTTTGTATTTTTGGATTTAGAAGGAAAAATCATGACTACTGGTGCATGGCCAAGAAGTTTGGGTAAGTTTTGAGTCCCCAGGAGGTAAAAAACACTCAAACAATGACCTCTCTGCCCCTATTGTGACACACGGGAAATAGTCTTACACCACCAAATTCAGAAATTCCACTCGGGTTGGAATGTAGATAGGCAAGGCTTTCTAACAAGCACACTTGGGCACAATTTGGACTCCAGCAAGTACCTCAAAATCGCCTCCAAAGTTGTGTGGAGCATATAGCTTTAGGCGTGGCACATATAGACCCAAAGACCAAAATCACTTCCGCTCCGTGACATTTCGATTCGCGACTTTCTCCAAGTGGGCCCGCTCATTTACACTACATATTTTTCAGCACGTAAGGTAAAGTTTAAAATATTTTCACTAAAATTTGGCTTCTATCCAAGTGGCAAAGGAAGGCGAACAGTCACCCAAGCAATTTGTCATTGTTGTAACGCTGCACCTATCACTAATGGTTGGCTTTCCATTTCCATTTTGTAATGATTTTAAAAACTCCCCAACTCTGGGTCGTTCTATTTCCCAATGGCATAGTCTATTTATTGTTTGCAAAACCATTTGAAAAGGGTTAGTTGTAATTTCTGGGAGACTAGGGAGAGAAACTCAGTTCTTAATTGTATATTTTGACAGAGAATTAATGAAAGGTAGTGGCTCTGGTTCATGATATTCATGTGCTATGATTGTAGCAAATGTGTTCTCTTTCTATTTCATATGTATGTCGTTATGTTTCATAGCTCATTCATATTCATTTCTAGTGAAATTTTCTAAGCAAGATAAAGTAGAATTAATGTTTAATTCTCTGCCTGTGGGAAAGTTTCACGTTCTGTGTTCTTCTTCTGTTGAAAAGGATTCATGTGTTTATGCCCTTTTTGCCCTCCTAAACAATCTTTCCATTTCGTATTATTTCAAATTTAATTGCTATACTTTTAGCCTGTCTTGCCTCACGAAGTAATTTGTGCCTTTGTGTTAAATTCTCTACTCATTACCGTTCTATAGTCCCATATATCCCAGAAACATAGTCATTTATCAAAAATTGCCTTTTGGATCCATATTTATTTACTAGCCTCAAATCAATATTCACTGCAAGTCATCTCAAACCATATCGTTTGTTTATTCACTGAGCATGACACAGAGAGAGCCCTCTCCTGTTCTGGTAGGTCTAGCTACCAGACTGAGCGTGGTTTGTGGTTACCCTGAATTTTTCCTTCCTTTAGCCGAAGGTAGATTTAGGTGCTAACAGGTCATCATGAAGGAGCTTTTTTGAGGTAAGTAGCTTTCACGGATTGGCGAATTTCTATTGAAAATTTATTAGGAATTTCAGTGAAATCTGCGCGCCGATGCTAGACACCATCAAAAACGCCAGTCAACCTTTTTGTTGGACCAGAGTAGCAGAGAATAGTTTTTAGATTTTGAAGCGGAAGATTACAGAGAGGCCGATTCTAAGGCTACCAGATTTCAACAAGCTCTTCTAGGTTCGATGCGATGCAAGTGGGATAGCCATTGGTGCCATGCTCAGTCAGGAGGAAATCCGGTCACATTCTTTAGTGAGAAATTGAACGAGAGCAAGCAGAAATATTCCTCGTATAACAAGGAATTTTATGCCATGGTCTAAGCTTTAAAGCATTGGAGGCACTACCTATTAGGCAATGAGTTCATGTTGTTTTCTGATAATTCAGCGCTACAATATATAATGCAACAACACAAATTAAATCATAAGCACGCCAAATGCGTAGAGTATCTGCATAGCTTCACCTTTGTGCTAAAGCACATCAGTGGGCAAGCCAATAAAGTGGCAGATGCCTTGAGTAGAAGGGCTTTGCTCTTATAGGAAAGTACAATATAGGTGATGGGATTTGAACACCTAAAAGAGTTGTACCAGACTGACACAGAATTCAAGGAAGCCTTTGAAGCCTGCCAAAATCCTGTGCTAATAAATACAAGTCCGTGGTTGGAATACAACCTACTGGAGGGACTATTATTTAGAGGAGGGTAGTTAGGTATCCCAAACTATTCGATGAGAGAAAACATTGTACGGGAGAAACATAGCGGGGGTCTAGCCTGTCACTTCCGCATAGACAAAACTTTTGAGCAGCTTGGACACTTTCATTACTGGCCCAAAATGCGCAGGGATGTATAGTGGTATGTAGGCAAGTGTAAAGTATGCCAGCTAGCAAAGGGACATAGTCAAAATACTGGACTTTACATGTCACTACATGTTCCGAGCAGGCCATGGGACTCAGTCAACATTGACTTTGTCTTGGGACTGCCTGGAATGCACCGAGGATATCACTCAATGATGGTGGTGGTTGACCGGTTTTCAAAAATGGCTCATTTTATCCCTTGTCTAAAAACTAGTGATGCCACTTATGTAGCTCACCTATTTCTCACAGAGATTGTTAGATTACACGGCCTACCCGTTTCTGATAGCGACGTAAAATTCAGAGGACACTTTTGCCGCACACTGTGGAAAAAGTTGGGCACACAGTTGAATTTCAGTTGTGCATATCATCTGCAAACTGATGGACAAACAAAAGTAGTGAACAGGAGTTTGGGAAATTTGTTACGGAGCTTGACTGGGGAAAATTCACGGGTATGGGATCATGCTCTCACTCAAGTGGAATTCGCTTACAACGATTCGCCAAATCGTAGCACTGGACATAGCACATTCCAAATCTTGTACAACATGAACCCTTGAGAAATACATGAACTACAAGATTTGGGAAAGCTGGAATAGAGAAGTGCGGATGGAGAAGATTTTGCTGATGCGATGAGTGAACTACACGAACGGGTAAACTAAAGTTGCAGGACAGCGTGCAAAAATATAAGCAGCAAGCAGATTCGAAGTGAAGAGAAGTCCAATTTAATGTTGGAGACGAGGTCCTTGCACACTTGTGCAAAGAACGATTTCCTAAGGGCGCCTATAATAAGCTAAGATTTAAAAAGATTGGTCCCTGCAAGATTTTGCGTAAGTTTTCAGCCAACACTTATGAAATCCAGCTTCCACCTCACATAGGCATAGCACCTATTTTCGATGTGGCAGACCTGTTCCCATATAGTGCCAACACAGAGGAAGACAGTGTGGTACGGCCAGAACGGGACACCCAAATTGGAGACAATTCTTGGATGAGGCATATGCCTTCAGTTCAGCCCCATGAGATCGAGGGGATTCTCGATACCCAGGTAGCAAAGAAGACACGCAGGAAGGAGTATCTACGATACCTCGTCAAGTGGAAGAACCGTCCAGTTGAAGACAGTTCGTGGCTCGACACCTTGTAGATACAGAAGGCTGGTTATTTTGTGGAGGAGCTCATGGAACAAAGCCATGATTTTCTCTTACCCTGGGAGCCTGATGCAGGAGCATCTGGCTGACCTGATAAAGACAAAATCAAGGCGGTATGGTCTCTGAAGGGGACGGGGGAGTTGACTCACTGAACAGATGACGTGTTTGTGTCTTTTATCTTTTACTTCTATTTAGTTAAATTAGTGAACACTAACTAGGAACAGTAGGATTAGTTGGTGTCACTTTTTTAAACAGTTAATTCACTTTTGTAAAACAAAAAAAATGATGAACGAAAATGGAAAATTTGGTACAAGAAATAGCTAATGTAACTGATCGAACATAACTATCAGGAGTTAGTAACAGTTTCCAAAACAATGTTTTGAGAAGGAAACAGAACACGTTGTAAGGGTTGGGTTGTGAGAGAAATAAAACATAAAAAGAGGAATTATAATTTCTATGCATTTTTCCTATCGAATGTCCAAAGGACTTTCTAAATGGTATGAAATTGCACTCGTGTATGTTTAGGATAGTTTGTTGATGGTCTTACACACACAGGCTTATGATGTGATTAATACCATAATGAATTTGTAAACTGAATATAAGCAAACATGTCGCGAACAAATCAGAATAACGTGCAGTGGAGAGACCAAAAATACAGCCCCCGGTACCACGTACACAAATAAATAATAAAGGGACTGAGCCAGCAGCATACAAGCAATCAAATTCCACAAATTGCCAAGTATGTGAATGAATGACAGTAACAATCCCATATTAATTTAATTCAGAGAAAAATTAGCATTCTGGTTCATTTATATAAATATATGTAAATCATGTTCGAAACAAAGGAGAAACAGACTCGTTCCACAATTACATCGTTCATTCCTATGAGCCAGCGGAATTGAGCACGACAGAGGGTTATAACCCTCGACCCATTATGGCGACCACATAGAGAAAGATCCCAAGGCAACCTACAGCGAAACTAGGTACAAGCAATGACTAGAAAATCATAATACACAGACCCTGACGGTCATAACCCAAGGTTGAATAGAGTAACTAGGAAACAAAGAGTGACATTACCCGTGTCCAGTCGAGGCAACCAGATTTCCTTACGATGAAACCCTCGAGCGGCCACACCTGCAACAACAACAAACAAACAATATAAGTGTCGATAGTATAATGGAGCCAAGACTAGCAGCATAGCCAAACAAACAACTATCAGCGCTTGACGAAGGCAAGCCGCAGCGATAACAGTGCCACCAGATTTCCCGTGCTCACGAGGAGCTGAAACATTAGTGACCGTGGAAAACGGAAGAGGTGATGATAGTGGGGAACGGGCAAACTTACCCTGTGAATGACGGAGAAGTCAGAGAAGCTTGACATTGTATCTCGCCAGGCCGTGAGAAGTTGATTTGGAACGAGAGATCTGTCACCAGAAGCAGCACAACTAGCAAACGACTGCAACAACTATGGGAAGCACAGGTACCAAAACAGAATACCAAGGAGAAAGGAGTGTAGAAATGCAACAGCCAGTATCATCACATAACAACAACCAAAATTTAGCACGCATAGGAAGGGAACCGAAACCACAAGATAGATGCAACCCTTAACAGACAGGTGGGAAATATTACCAGGTCGAAGCCCTGAACCAGGGGAATGCAACCAGAGGGTTCCATAACGAAACCGTGAAGAACCGCCGAGAGCACACAAATCGCAAAACCGGGAGAATGACAGAGTGAATGACTTGGGCACAAGTATTGAAAACACCCATACCAAAACAGGCCTAAGGAATCCCAAGGAGGGACAGCTTTCAGCTGACCAGAGACCAACATAACAATCATCGCCCCCATCATTAAATACAAACGTCGGTGAAACGATTTACATACATAAAAATCTCTGTCCCATATTAATTGTCATAGTACTCCTGCATCGAGACACGTTGGAGGCATATTACGTGGGATAACCCCATCAATGCTATAAAGATTGAAATCCCTCATTATATGAATTTTATAACTACAAGTCACATGAGAACATTTATCCCTAACTACTCATACCAATAATTCAATGTGTATGGTTACACAATGAATAAATAACTAGCACAACGACATTAACAAATCTGGTTGATAAACACATACACGTATATCAACAACATTTATAAATATAAATTAATATACATTAATATCAATATAAGTAGATTTATCAACAATCATATAAAATGATGTGCATTTATATACATTAATGTATGATATTAATAAATTAATGTGTGTTAATGTACATTAATGTATAGTACTATACACTAAAAACATATTATTGTATATTAATAAAAGACTTATATTTAAATTACTTTTGATAAAAGAATTAAAAAATAAACTAATAATATCTATATCCTATTGATAACAAAATAATACTAGCAATAATATTATAAAACTATCTTTATAAAATAAGTACTATATTAAAAAATATATATCTATATTGTTCATGGAAAACAAAATTTGTGTCTAAAGAGAAAAATAAAAATATAATTACAATTAAAAAAATCAATAAAATACTATATAAATGAAAATATATTATAACTTTTGTTATATCACATTATCACATGTATTCTATTAAAACAAAAAAAATAATATCTTAATGAAAGGAAGCAATATCAAAACCCTCGAGAACAATATTAAGGCTCTACAATATTAACCCTTACATTGATAAACACAACAAATCAATACAATAAACCTAAGGGAAGAGAAAGCTCAAGACATAGAAACTAAAACCCAAATGTATCATTCCAAAGCCAAGGGGAAAACAAGCTGAAGGGAAAAATATTACACCCATGGAAATCTGAACCATTACATAACTAAACTTGATGCAAAAAATTACCAAGACAAACAAATTGCAAAGAAAAAAAACTATATTTAAACCTGGAGATATTAACCCTCACATTAATAAACCCAAGAGATTTATATTATAAACTCTAGGAATGAATGTAGGATCCCAATACATAAACAAACTAGGATTCCCAGAGATTTTACCACCTCCATCCCCAGGAAACCACAATCTCGCTAAAACCGGTCAAGAGATCACAGATTTGAAACAAGCTTGGATGCCTTAGAATTTGTTCACCATTACCTTGAGTGTTAGGTCGCTATAATATTAGTGATCCCCCCATTACTATTATTGTTGTATCGCTTATTGTTATTATTGTGCCCTATTGTCCCCATATTTTTATTATTGTGCCCCATAGAATCCCTCTATTGTGATTTTTGTGCCTTTATATTATTATTGTTAGGTCAGCTTGGTTATATTTTGACCCCATAGACTCCTATATATAGAAAGGAGGTTTTGTCATTTAAATCATCTAAGAATTGTTCATTTGTATAATGTAAAGGACGTTGCCCCCTTGAAGAGGCTTATTTGTAAGGCATTGATCTATCTTTTCTATCTTTTTGTGACTTGGTTTCATAACAATTGGTAATAGCGCTTTGGATTCTACAGTTTCGCTACTCCAAACAGACCATAGTGCCATTTTCTCTATAACTTTTTTCTGCAAAATTTCAAAAGTTAGAAAAAAAAACCATTTGGGCTGAAATAGTTTGAACTTCGGATCCAAATTTTAGAGATTTTCGTGCTATGTTTGTAGAGATATGAGCTAAGAAATTTGGAATTTTTGTAGACTCCTGAATTACATTCCAAACAGGTTACTTGAGAAAAATCGTCATAACTTTTGTTCTGAGCATTATATTGAATTTTCGTAAGAAGTTTCAGAAAGAGGACGACCTTTAATTCTCTGTGTATCAGTTTTAGGTACTTAGGTTGAAACAATTACAAGTGGCACATTGTACGAGTTTTCTCTATTGAACTAGTCTATAATCATCTCACCATGGGAGATTTGGCATAACTCTTCCTTGGAGAATCCAATTTTGATCACACTGGTGGCATTGGAAAGAGGAAGAAGAGGGATACTAGAGTTCATGATTTTAGAACTGGGAGAGCCAAAATTAAGGAGGTACATCAGATTCAATATCGAGCACCTACAAGTGAAAAATGCCGCATATTTTTTTAAATTTTTGCATAATCTTGGTTTCAAAAATTAGTTTGAAGGAATTCAAAGGGCATAGTGAAGAATTATCATCAGTAATTGATGCCCAAAGAAAGAAAATGGAAACACCTAGCAAGCAACCAGAAATATCTAGCATGACTCATGAAGAAGAGGAAGAAATGCAACATAATATAACAATATTACGAAACCAAGCGCAACAAATTTCACTAACGCAAAAGATAACAGAAAATATGATGGATGGTTTAAAGAAACACATAGAAACTAAGATGGATGGTTTAAAGAAAGGCTTAGAAACTAAGATGAATGACTTGGAAGCTAAGATGGATGGCGTGGAAACTAAGATGGATGGCATGGACACTAAGATGAATGGAATGGGTGATAAGATGGAAGAATTGAACATAAATTTGAATAAGTTTCTACAAGAAATGGTCACTAGTGGTGAAAAGCTAGTAAAGGAAACTCATGATGAGAACAAAATAAATGTTAATCATGATTTCATAGACTCTAATGTTGGATTCAAGACCCACCATGTTCCAAAATTCGATATGAGGAAGTTTGATGGCAAGGATCCCGAAACATCGCTACTACAGATGGAGCAAGTTTTCGATCTCCATTATGTGAAAAACACACAAAAGGTGCGTATTGCAACTTTATATTTGGAACCAAATCAGTTTGGTATCGATGGATTTTCTCTCGTAAACAAATTGTCACTTGGGCAATTTTTACGGAAGAAATTATAGCACATTATGAGGATACAAAAAGCAACACCTTTTTTTTGGTATCGATGGATTTGCTCTCGTAAACAAATTGTCACTTGGGCAATTTTTACGGAAGAAATTATAGCACATTATGGGGATACAAAAAGAAATACCTTTTTAGCCAATTGATAAATCTCAAACAAAAGGGTTCAATGATGGAGCATATTGAGGACTTCCAAATATTGAACATAAGGGTAAAGGATATTCCATAGGAGCATAGGATTGATGTGTTCATAGAGACTTTAAAGCATATTATCCAACATGAGGTTCACCATTTTGAACCTGATTCATTGGAGAAGGCATTCAGGTTAGCAAGAAAAATGGAAAGCAAAATTATGGCAACCAGGAAGCGTACCACTCACAACTATAAAGATGGAAGTGTTGTTGACCCTAGTCTTCCACAACCTATAAGGTTGACACCACAAAAATTGGAAGAAAAAAGAGCAAAAGGGCTTTGTTACAATTGTGATAGCAAATACACTAAAGGCCATAAGTGTGCTAAGAAGAAATTATTCTACATAGATTGTGAAGAGGAAGAAGAAAAAGAGCAAGAAAGGTCAAAAGAAGAGGATATACTCCAGGAACAAACCCTAGATAAAGAAGAAATGAATCTGACCATATCTTGTAATGCATTGGATGGAATTACCACTCCTCAAATTATCAAGATAGAAGGACATATCACGAAGAAAAATGTAATAGTGTTGATTGATTTGCGAAGTACCCATAATTTTATTCATTGTAAGATAGCAAACGAATTGAATTGCTTCCTATATCTAGAACTAGGGTGTCAAGTGATGTTTGTAAGTGGAGGAACCATAAATTTCTGTGGAAAGTGCCATAATATCAAGTTATCCATGGGAAAATATGTATTGAATAGCCCAATGCTTATTCTAGTGGGTGGTGTTGGTGTTGTACTAGGAGTCTAATGGCTACAATCCTTGGGTACAATAGCTTTTAATTTTCAATAACCTTCCACGAAATTTTCTGTAGAAGGAAAGGAAGTTGAATTAAGGGGTATTTCAAGGAAACTGGGATATATAATCAGCTCTAATGGTATGACAAAGCTTCTAAAGAAGGAACAACGAGGTGCAATTGCACAATTATGTTCTCTAGAGGTTCCCACATCGAGATCATCTATTTCTACAAATCTCCAAAGAGTCTTGGACAATCATTCCTAGGTATTTGAGACTCCCAAAGGTCTCCCACCTATTCATGATCATGATCATGCTATTCATTTGATTCCAGGAGGTGTTCCTCCAAACATTAGTTCAAACAGATATCCCTATGCCCAAAAGAGTGAAATTGAATATATGGTCGCAGAAATGCTAGAGGTTGGTATAATTCAACCATGTCAAAGTTCTTTCTCTACTCCAATACTATTAGTTCACAAGAAGGATGGTGCATGTGTCCAGATTATAAGGATGTCAACAAGCTCACTATTAAAGATAAATTTCCCATTCCTATCATTAATGAATTATTGGATGAATTGCATGGATCAATTTACTTCACCAAGTTGGATCTTCATTCAGGATATCATCAAATGAGAATGAAGACTGAAGACATTCCAAAAAAAACATTTAGAACTAATGAGGGTCATTATGAATTTTTGGTCATGCCTTTTGGCCTTACTAATGCACCTTCTACATTTCAGGGTTTGACAAATTCCATTTTCAAACCCTTCCTTAGAAAATTTGTGTTAGTATTTTTTGATGATATACTAATCTACAACAAGTCTTGGAAGGATCATGTCCAACATGTTTTGACATGGTGATCAAACTATTGGGGGAGAAACAATTATATGCAAAAATATTTGAATGATTCTTTGGAGTACAAGAGGTGGAATATCTGGGTCATATTATATCTCATGAAGCTGTTAAGGTAGACCCTAGAAAAATTAAAACCATTAAGGAGTGGAAAATCCCCACATCCATAAAGCATTTAAAAGGATTTCTTGGGTTGACATGATATTATTCCAAGTTTGTTAAGAATTATGGGAGAATAGTAGCACCTCTAACAACATTATTGAAGAAAGATGCATTTTCATGGACTCCAGAAGCAGCGAAGGCCTTTGAAGAGCTTAAAGAGGCAGTGTGCCAAGCACCAGTCTTAGCTACACTAGACTTCACAAAAACCTTTATTGTGGAGTGTGATGCCTCAAGAAATGGAATCGGCTTTTTTTTTAATGAAAGAAGAAATACCCATTGATTTTGAAAGTCATCCAATCAAAGGAAAATATTTAAACAAAGCTATGTATGAGAAGGAAATGTTGGCAATACTACGTGCAACTAAGAAATGGTTACCCTACCTAATGGGAAGACACTTCAAGGTGAAAATATATCATGATTGTCTTAAATACTCTTTAAAACAAAGATTATCTTTAGAAGAACAACAAAAATGGGTCACAAAGATGTTGGGTTATGACTTTGAAATCATCTACAAAAAAGGGAAGAAAAATGTTGTGGCAGATGCACTCTCAAGAAAGCATAAGGATGTGGAAGCATTTCTTTGCGCCATTTCTATTATCCAACCATATTAGATAAACAAAGCAAGGGATGAATGGAAGAATGAAAAGGATGTGTGGGCACTCATTCAAAAGATAAAGCAAGATCCCAGTACATCTAATGCATTTATCTGGAAAAATAATTTGTTATGGCACAAGGATCAGGTATACCTGTGTAAGAATTCCCAACTCAAACAAATGATTCTTGGGGAATTGCACACCTATACCTTAGGAGGGCACTAAGGATTTCTAAAAAGCTACCACAAGGTTCAGAAGGACAACACTTTCTTAAAGGAGAGGGGCATGTTAGGTACCTATAATATTAGTCATCCCCCCATTACTATTGTCGTTGTATCGCTTATTGTTATTATTGTGCCCCATAGAATCCCTCTATTTTTAAGGTTTCCCCCTCGAAGAGGCTTATTTGTAAGGCGTTGATCTATCTTCTGTACCTTTTTGTGAGCTAGTTTCATAACATTGAGAAATTTTCCTGTCTCTACCCACTTGTCGAGGGCTTCCTGAAGAAAACCATATTGAACTGCAACCCTTCAAAACTTTCTTGAGACTTCCTCACCTAGCTCCAAAACTTTCTGACAATTCAAAGTTCAATTAAAAAATGAATGTCTTCACACCATGAGTATCCAAGAAATGGCAAGACATGTGTGAAACCACTGTCAAACCAAGAAAACCCCATGCCAATCAAAACAAATGAACCAAATGAACAAATGCATGTACCATGCCTCCACACCTTAGCTAGAAAATCACATACGCAACCTGCTACTTATAAAAATTGTCTTGTTGAAGTTGGTTGATCCAACCTTCCTTCCTTGTCCTTTTATTTCCTTGTCCTTCATTTTCCTTCCTTTCTCCAATGTTAGAGTGCTCCAAGAATTCTCTATTCATGCAAGAGTAAGAAAAAATGAGATAATATAAAATATCTACAAAACCAAACTGACAAAAATTTGAGAACTAATCATCAAAAATATTTTTATAATCGGTGCCTTCATTCTCTTCATTTTCCTTCATTTTTCATGCAATTTCCCTCTTAGGAAAATTTGTATCTTGTCGACTTCCTTTTCTCCTTGTTTCCTTTATTTTGATAAATAAGTGGCAATTAATGTTTGTTTTCCTTTTCCAATGCCTTTGTCAATTTTGTTAGCTATAATAAATAACAAACGATACCAAACATGATGCATTTCCCAACATACAGCTTGGAATATGTGTCTTATGACCTTGGTCTTAATTTTCCTTTATTAACTTTTATTTCATAAAACTTTAACCTCGGGTTGTTGTAATTAAATTGCAATATGCAAAAGTAGATTTAGATATGCCATTTCAGCTAAATAATTTGTTGCTCAACCTAGTCTTACTTTGAATGAGAAAGAGCGATGTTTCGATAAGAAAAGGGCACACCAAACCCCACCCTTTGGTTAAATATTTTGTGTTGTCCCATGAAATAATGACCATGGGGATTCGATTTCAATGGGAATGTTTGGGGAACAAGTGGAGGAGAGTTGAAGATGAAATAAAATCAACGTAAGATTCCAAGGGTCCGAAAATATACATTAATATCAATTGGAGGTTTATATTTGAAAATTCAATTAGTACGCTTAAGCCATATAACCCAAGCATAAATGATAGCGAGAGCCTAAAATTTATTTTGAGCATGTGCAGGAAACCAATGTTTTAAGAATAACTCAATTGTATTTCTTTCCCAAAGTTTTTTCTTATGTGAAATTGAACTCAACTCTACCCAAAAAGACTAACAAAAGGGACAACTGAAAAAAATCGATAAACAAATTTAGCCTTCATATTACAATGAGCACATTTGCTAGGCCCATTGAAAGAACTTTTGAAGGTTGTCCCAAATAAGGACCTTGTTATATCATATTACACATGAATAAATTTTCTTTTTTGGGGCACTTGATCTTCTAGATGTTTTATCCCCACGAAGGATGAGGCATATAAAGAGAATCAGATAAAATCTTGAGGTATCTAATCCTAAGGGTTTATCGACTAGCTATATGGAAAGTCAAAACTAGATTGTCTAATGACTCAAATACTCATATATAACTCATGAGAAGAGACATGGTGATATTTCCCGAGAGATTTTTTGAATGGTTTGCATTACCCAATTCCTAACTAGATGTCGAAACTTGAGGCCACTATTGCTACAAGTGATGTAACATATCACTGAAATGGAAAATGTCATGATGCTGTAAGAACATTATTAACTCTTTAAGAGGAAGGGGATGCTAGTTACAACCAACCCAAGGATCTCTACCAAAAACGATGTCAACCCCATTTATAATCTACGAGAAGATACCAAATCTAATGAGAGTGAATGCAATAGTGGTCACCTTCCATATGATTGATGTCCCTACCATATAATGGGGAGTTGAACAAATCCAATCATATAATGTATGAGGATAAACATAATTCTTGTATATGTATTTTTCTTCGAGCACCTAATCCAAAATATTATCTAGGCATAATTAGTTGCTAATGGGATAAAAACCTAAGCTACTACACAACTAAATTAAAAAAATTAATATTATAATTACTCTATAAAATATTATTTTGATAAATTTTATTAAAAGATAAACTTATTAGTATTGAAATATAAAATTTAATATATTCATCTGATAAAATTTAATATGTTAAACATATATATTATATAATAAATTTAATACATATACTACTAAAATATTTCAAATTGATTTCCATTTTCTTTAAAATAAAGTTATAATATCTCATTAAATAATAACTTGAAATTTAAAATTTTCATTTAAATTCTTTTAATTTTTTTAATTTATGATGTTATGATTATTAATAAAATGTGATGTCTAATTTGGAATTTGATATAATATATTAAAAATGTACAATATCACACACAATAGATAAACCAACTCATAGCACTAATTATAAAGTAATTTAGCTCAACAACCTCTAAGTACAACTAATCACAAAAGAACTCGTCAAAACGACAACTCACTATTGTAGAAGACTCCATTTCTACATTATTCTAACAATCTAAATGTTATGAAATATTGGACTCCCTCACTATTCTAGAACACTCCATTTCTAAATTATTCGAACAATGTGAATGCTTGATGCAAGAGCATCTGACTGATAGGATAAAGACAAAATGAAGGTGGTATGGTCTCTGAACGGGACGGGGGAGTTAACTCACTGAATAGGTAACGTGTTTGTGTCTTTTATCTTTTCCTTTTATTTTATAAAATTGTCTAAGTTAAATTAGCAAATAGTAATTAGGAACAGTAGGATTAGTTGGTGTCACCGTTTTAAACAATTAATTCACTTTTGTAAAACAAAAAAAATGTTTAACGACAATGGAAAATTTGGTACAAGAAATAACTGATGTAACTGATCGAACATAACTAACAACAGTTAGTAACAGTTTCCAAAACAGTGTTTTAAGAAGGAAACATAACACAGTGTAAGGGTTGGGTTGTGAGAGAAATTAAACAAAAAAAGATGAATTATGATTTCTATGCATTTTTCCTATCCAACGTCCAAAGGACCGTCTAAATTGTATGAAATTGAACTCATGTATTTTCACGATAGTTTGTTGATGGTTTTACGCACATAGGCTTATGATGTCATTAATACCATAATGAGTTTGTAAACTGAATATAAGCAGACAGTTCACGAACAAATCCGAAGAATGTACAGTGGAAACCAAATATACAACCCCCGAGACCACGTACACAACTAAATAATAAAGAGACTGATCCAGCGAGCCATACAAGCAATCAAATTCCACAAATCGCCAGGTATGTGAATGAATGACAGTAACAATCCCATATTAATTTAATTCAGACAAAAATTAGCATTCTGGTTCATTTATACGAATATATATAAATCCTGTTCGAAACAAAAGAGAAATGGACTCGTTCCATAATTACATCGTTCATGCCTATGACCAAGCGGAATTGAGCGCGACAGAGGGTTAGAAGCCTCGACCCATTATGGCGACTGGACAGAGAAAGAGCACCACGACAACCTACAGTGAAACTGGGTACAAGTAATGACTAGAAAATCATAATACACAGACCCTAACAGTCATAACCCAAGCTCGAACAGAGTAACCAGGAAACAAAGAGCGACACTACCCATGTCCAGTCAAAGAAACCAGATTGTCGGATGCCAAAACCCTCGAGTGGCCAAACCTGCAACAACGACAAGCAAACAATATAAATGTTGATAGTGTAATGGAGCAAATACTAACAGCATAGCCAAACAAACAACTATCAGTGCTTACCTGACGAAGGAAAGCCGCAGCCATAACAGTTCCACCAGATTTCCCCTCCTCACGAGGAGCCGAAACATCAGTGACTGTGGAAAACGAAACAGGTGATGATAACGGGGAACAGGCAAACTTACCCTATGAACGATGGAGAAGTTGGAGAAGCTTGACATTGTATCTCGCCAGGCCATGAGAAGTCGATTTGGAACCAGAGATTTGTTACCAAAAGCAGCACAACCGACAAATGACTGCAACAACTATGGGAAGCACAGGTACCAGAACTGCATACCAAGGAGAAAGGAGTGTAGAAACGCAATAGCCAGTATCATCACATAACAACAACCAAAATTTAGCATGCATAGAAAGGGGAACCGAAACCACAAGTCGGACAAAACCCTTAACGGACAGGTGGGAAAGACTACCAGGTCGAAGCCCTGAACCAGGGGGATGCAACCAGAGGGTTCCATAACGAAACCGTGAAGAATTGCCAAGAGCACACAACTCACAGAATTGGGAGAATGAAAAAGTGAATGACTTGGCCGCGAGTATTGAAAACACCCATACCAAAACAAGCCCGACGAATCCCAAGGAGGGATAGTTGTCAACTGACCAGAGACCAACGTACCAATCACCGCCCCCATCATTAAATAAAAACGCCGATGAAATGATTTACATACATAAAAATATTTGTCCCATATTAATTGTCACAGTACTCCGGTATCGGGACACGTTAGAGGCATATTATGTGCGCTAGCCCCATCAAGTAGTATCAGAGCAAGGAGTTGAAAGAAATGGGATATCGAGGTTCGAAGATGACGACATGGATGAGGTGTGTGCAGAGTAGTAGACGAGTGCTTGAGAGAAGAATTAAGGGCCCTTACTACTCGGTTAGAAGCAGTGGAGGTCGGAAGGCAAGGAGACCCGGAACTTGGGGACGACAGTGAGGAGGAGGCAGTAGCTGCCACAGATGGATCAGATAAAGAAGCCCCAGAGATAAAAATGTTGAAATTAGTATTGCTAGCCAGCAGCAAGCCCAAGCTAGAGATTCCTAACTATGATGGCAGTCTGTCCACAGATGTTCTGCTTGACTGGATGAGCAAGTTGGATAAGTATTTTGAAAATGAAGAGACCAGTGAAGATAAAAGAGTCAAATTTGCTGCAACCAAACTAAAGGGACACGTCGCTTTATGGTGGGATAATGTCCAGGCAGACAAAAGGAGAATGAACAAACAACCAACAAAGAAGTGGCGAATGATGGTGGCAAAATTGAAGGGCAGAACCTGCCCAAAGATTGTCAGGTTGAACTTTAACGTCGGGTACAAAATCTAAGACAGAAGGGTATGACCATAAAGGAATACACAAAAGAGTTTTATCGTGTAAACTTGAGGGCTAGTTATACTGATGACACTCCACAGAAGACAACGAGATATGTGAATGGGTTGAGGCTAGAAATACTGGATGAGATCAATATTCTTTCTCCGCGGAACATAGAAGAAGACTTTTAGAGTGTTGTAAAGGCGAAGGAAAAGATTAGTAGAAAACAGAACAACATGAGAGGACGAGGAAATGGAAAAGGATGAGGACAGTCCTATGGCAGAGGTAGAGCTGCCGGTAACAGCGAAGAAGGCATCAGCTCCAGGACTTTAGGAATACCAGAGAAAGGAGATAGCATGAGAGGAGGTCGACCATATTAGCGGGGAAGAGGAAATGGCCGATGAAGGGGAGCAAACTTCCAGTGCTACAGGTGCCATAAATGGGGGCACAGATCCTTCGAATGCCTGGAAGTAGAGCAAGCTGGCCAGAGGGGAACATTTGTTGCACAGCTTGAGGAGGCTGAGGCACTACCCCAAGTGGTAGAAAATGTGGCAAAGACTGGAGAGGCCTTGATCCTCAGTAAGGTGTTATTAAAGCTAGCCAAGGAAACTACCGAGCAGACTCAACATAAGGCATTGTTCCATACAGTTTGCAAATCACATGGAAAGTGTTGTAAATTGATCATAGATAGTGGGAGTACAGACAATTTCGTTGCCACCGAGGTTATGGAGAAGCTGGGATTGAGGCGACTTAAGCATCCCACCCCTTATAAGGTGTCATGGCTGCAGAAAGGCCACCAACTATTAGTTGATGAACAGTGTGAGGTCAAATTTCACATTGGCAAGTACCAGGACAAGGTTGTCTACGATATCATGCCAATGGATGTGTGCCACATACTGCTGGGGAGACAGTGGCAGTATGATCGTAAGGTGGCGCATGATGGGAAGATGAATTGCTACAACTTTTTGAAAGATGGAGTCAAGAATACGCTTGTACCCATTAGGGAGGAGGATACAACATAAGTGAGTGGAACAAAATCTTTATTACTAGATGGAAAACAATTTATTAAATAGATTGAGGAGAATGAAGTTAAATATGTTGTCATGAGGAGAGCTAGGACTGTGTTGTTGCACATAGAAAATTCTGAAATGCTTGCAGAGATTCAAGAGATGTTAGAGGAATTCAAGGACATTTTGGTTGACGACTTACCGGACAAGTTACCTCCCAAAAGGAGTATTAGCCATCATATCGATTTTATACCAGGAGCCATCCTACCAAATAAAGCAACATATCGAATGAGTCTGAAGGATAATGAATAGATTCGGAAACAGGTGCAAGAGTTGCTAAACAAGGGACTGATCAAAGAAAGTTTGAGCCCTTGTGCGGTGCCCACAGTACTCGCACCAAAAAAGGGTGGAGAACGGCGGATGTGTACAAACTCACGAGTTATTAATAAAATCACTATTTAGTACACGTTTCCCGTACCTAGAATGGATGATATGATGGATTGTCTCAGCGGGGCAGCTTAGTTCACGAAGATTGATCTGAAAAGTGGTTATGATCAGATCAGGATCAAAGAAGGAGACGAGTGGAAAACAACCTTCAAGACCAATGACGGGCTGTACGAGTGGCTAGTCATGTCGTTCGGTTTGAGCAACGCTCCTAGTACTTTTATGAGGTTGATGAATGAGATGTTAAAAGAATTTATTGGCAAGTTTGTAATATTCTATATTGACGATATTTTGATTTTCAGCAAAATGAAGGGAGAGCACCATCAACATGTTCAAAGAGTACTAGAGAAGTTACAGCAGATTAAATTGCTGATAAACCTGAAGAAATGTACTTTCCTGCAAAAATAACTATTGTATTTGGGGTTTGTAATCGCGGAAAATGAATTGAATATGGATCCAGAAAAGATCGTAGCAATCGTCAATTCACCATGTTAGAGTCGGTCTTGTCAGTCCACCGTCAGAGATCAAAACTCTTTCTGCATTTCATTTTTAGGAGTCTCACTCCATTCACTCAGCTGCATTCCACTACGGTGATGCCATAATCTGACAGAAAAGATCGTGTTAGTCATTTCCCCTCATGTCTGGCACCTGCTGGCTTAGCTCTTTTGTCAATGTTCACTAAAGTCCATGACAGTCAATGTTCTATTTTTTAATAGACGAGAGTCATTTTCAGTCACTAGGTCTAGGGAATAGTTAATTTGGTCTTCAACCATGTCCAATAAAGCCATGTAGGCCAGAGGTAGGCCCTTACAAAGTTATGATTTAAATATTTTCATCGTCATGTTAACGGATTACGACTGTTCTTCAAAACTCTGTTTAGAAGAAAAGTCAAACAGTGTGTCATTTGTGATAATTTTCAAAAAAAAATCTAGTCGATATCTTCAGGCACAGTCATGGTTTCCTCGGCCCAATGCCATGTCAAAAAACCCCTGCAAAAAGTGGCAAAAATTTCATCATTTTAGTTAAAAATTCAAAAGGAAAATTGAAATACAGTGTTGCATTAAATCAGGGAAAAAGTGCCAAAACAAAACATTAGCAAAGTGGGTTTTGAAGAAACAAAAATCAAACCCATGACTTCAAAGTCTTCATATATAATTTCTACAAGAAACATAGTCATTTTGCATACCAAGGTAGAGAGAAACATTGCAAAATGATTGTGAGAAACCTAGCACGCGTTTAGGGTGAGTTTGGAGGAGTTTTCAAGGGTGCAGTGCACAGAGAGAGGGGCACGGCACACAGGGCATGACCCCACAGTGGTGAAACTACACGGGTGCGGCGTACACACAGAGCGCGACGCACTAGGTTTGACGTGTGGCGCACACCCACAAAGGCCCTAATTTGTGCCAAATTTGCAAGAAATCATTTGGAATCCCTTCCAATTGACAAGTAGGGTCTATACCTTGGTTGCTCATATAATTTTGTGAATGTGATGATGGTTTATGGTTGTGTATGGTTGCAATAAAAAGCTCCTAAAACCTACCACTTGAAATCATCAAAGCCATTGCTCTTAGGGTTGCAAATTTGTGTGTTGATTCCAAGGTTCCTCCTCCCTTTCACCTTTCCCTTCTTTCCATTGTTCCCTTCCCCCCTATCCCATTTTTCCCTATATTTACCCTACCCTAAGACATTACTAAACCCTTATTTCCTATCCCCTCCACTCATTTGTCAATATAAAACCCCAAATCCTACGATATAAAATCCCCAAAACCCCCCTACATGTCCCTAAACAAAATTTCCCCCCCATAACCCCTAATCCCATCATGTTATTTCCCTTCCTAACACTCCCTTTTTGCATCATTCCCCTTGGTGGAAGAGATCACAACAACACATAGATACACTACCATCATCAAAGGGCAGTCCAACCACAATCCATAAATAGCAATCATGGCATCTAAGCATTCATCGGAGTATGAAATGGAAACCCAAAGTGATTCATCCTCAAAAGAACAGGATCCCTGAAGACATCATAAAAGTGGCAAACATGTTAGGGATGAACCAACCACACTCACAGAATTGTAGGCCTGCTCTGTTGCTATGTCATGTTTCCAGCATCTATCATGTCTTGAGTTTTGTCAAGGGGTGGCTAATGTTTGAGTTCATCATGAGTTGGCCCATCCTTTTGTGCATCACTTACATGGAGATCATGCTATCTTAGCCGGGGTCACCTTCACACTGACACCTGAAACTGTCTCATTACCAACCGGCATACCAAATGTTGGAGAACCATGGCACAAGAAAAAGAAGGTTGATCGGCAGTATTATGAACCTTACATTAAGGCCAGCTTCTTGAGGCAGTGCCAAAGAGTCTTTCCATTCTGATATTTGAAAGATGAATATGCTCCACTCATGAAGTTGATCATGAAATATTTCAGCTGTGAGGGGAGGTTCTCTCATTTATACGCCTATCACATCAGGTTGCTCATGCACTTTACCAGGGTACAAATGATGAACATCCCATATTTCATTTGCAGGAACATAGAGAGGATGAACACCTTCATGTAGCACAAAACCCCTCAGCGGCAACTTAACAGTGTTTATCACTTTGCTCTTATTAAGATTTTGGTGTTTCATCAGTTGGGATTGCGGGGTATTACTTGGGATGACTTCATCTCTCGTGACGTCTTTAGCACTTCAAAGGTATTATCAGAGGTTGAACATGAGATAGGTCATCCTTCTAATCAATATGAGCGCCATGAGACCACTACTATGCCAGTATTCATCACCTATCAGAGAGGCAGTAAACATTTGTTTGCAGATGTAAAGTGAGTGTTATCTCCACCCGAGGTGGAAGGGGCCTCACTTCCGACATCAGAAACAAAGGCACAGGACAGGGGCAAGAGGCCCATGCATGAAAAGGGGCCATAAGGTGAACAAGAGGTAGACTTAATCCTCATTCATGATGATGATATAGATGTGGAGAGTGCCAAACATAGGAGGACAATCCAGGAGTAGCAAACAGAGATCCAAGCCTTGTCTCTCAATTTGGAGAGGGCCAAGTGGATTATCAGGTGTTTGGAGTAGAGGAAAAAATAGATCGAAGACCAGCATGAGATGATGGAGCTCCAAAACATCCATGAAAATTGCCAAGCTACCCAAAATAGGAGGATTGAGCTCACTCCATTAGAGCAAGAGATTAACAATGACCGAGAGTCTCGGCTCAAGCGGGTAAACATCCACCCTGAGAGATTGCTAGAGAAGGCCGACAAGGATAAAACCATATTGAGGTGGATGGTTTATCACTACAAGGCACGGAACATGATTTCAAAGGCTCGGATAAGGAGTTTGAGGGCGAAATTGGGGAGAGCGACAAGGAGACAAAAGAGGCAAAAAGAGCAATATCGGCTTCAAATCTTGGCTAAATCCTTTTTGGTCCAGCATAACACTTCATAGAGGATCTCCAACCCAAATTTCAAAAACTTTGGGGCAATTTTTGTCACTTGACAAATTTTTGGGGACAAAACAGGGATTTTCTCCAGTGGCGCGACGCTTAGGATTGGGAGCTCCAAATCAAGAATGGTTTTTATTTTTGGATTTAGCAGGAAAAATCATGACTACCGGTGCATGGCCAAGAAGTTTGGGTAAGTTTTGAGTCCCCAGGAGGTAAAAAACACTCAAACAATGACCTCTCTACCCCTATTGTGACACACGGGAAATAGTCTTACACCACCAAATTCAGAAATTCCACTCAGGTTGGAATGTAGATAGGCAAGGATTTCTAACAAGCACACTTGGGCACAATTTGGACTCCATCAGGTACCTCAAAATTGCCTCCAAAGTTGTGTGGCACATATAGCTTTAGGCGTGGCACATATAGACCCAAAGGCCAAAATCACTTCCGCTCCGTGACATTTCGATTCATGACTTTCTCCAAGTGGGCCCGCTCATTTACACTACATATTTTTTGGCACATAAGGTAAAGTTTAAAATATTTTCACTAAAATTTGGCTTCTATCCAAGTGGCAAAGGAAGGCGAACACTCACCCAAGCAATTTGTCATTGTTGTAACACTGCACCTATCACTAATGGTTGGCTTTCCATTTCCATTTTGTAATGATTTTAAAACTCCCCAACTCTGGGTCGTTCTATTTCCCAATGGCATAGTCTATTTATTGTTTGCAAAACCATTTGAAAAGTGTTGGTTGTAATTTCTGGGAGACTGTGGGAGAGAAACTCAGTTCTTCATTGTATATTTTGACAGAGAATTAATGAAAGGCAGTGGCTCTGGTTCATGAGATTCATGTGCTATGAGTGTAGCAAATGTGTTCTCTTTCTATTTCATATGTATGTCGTTATGTTTCATAGTTCATTCATATTCATTTCCAGTGAAATTTTCTAAGTAAGATAAAGTAGAATTCATGTTTAATTATATGCCCGTGGGAAAGTTTCACGCTCTGTGTTCTTCTTCTGTTGAAAAGGATTCATGTGTTTATGCCCTTTTTGCCCTCCTAAACAATATTTCCATTTCGTATTATTTCAAATTTAATTGCTAGACTTTTAGCCTGTCTTGCCTCACGAAGTAATTTGTGCCTTTGTGTTAAATTCTCTGCTCATTACCGTTCGTTAGTCCCATATATCCCAGAAACTTAGTCATTTATCAAATATTGCCTCTTGTATCCATATTTATTTACTAGCCTAAAATCAATATTCACTGCAAGTCATCTCAAACCATATCATTTGTTTATTCACTGAGCATGACACAGAGAGAGTCCTCTCCTGTTCTGGTAGGTCTAGCTACCAGACTGAGCGTGGTTTGTGGTTACCCTGAATTTTTCCTTCCTTCAGCCTAAGGGAGATTTAGGTGCTAACAGGTCATCACGAAGGAGCGTTTTTGAGGTACGTAGCTTTCACGGATTGGAGAATTTCTATCGAAAATTTATTAGGCATTTAAGTGAAATCTGCGCGCCGATGCTAGACACCATCAAAAACGCCAGTCAACCTTCTTGTTGGACCAGAGCGGCAGAGAATAGTTTTTAGCTTTTGAAGCGGAAGATTACAAAGAGGCTGATTCTAAGGCTACCAGATTTCAACAAGCTCTTCTAGGTTCGATGCGATGAAAGTGGGATAGCCGTTGGCGCCATGCTCAGTCAGGAGGAAAACTGGTCACATTATTTAGTGAGAAATTGAACGAGAGCAAGTAGAAATATTCCTCGTATAACAAGGAATTTTATGCCGTGGTCTAAGCTTTAAAGCATTGGAGGCACTACCTATTAGGCAACGAGTTCATGTTGTTTTCTGATAATTCAGCGCTGCAATATATAATGCAACAACACAAATTAAATCATAAGCATGCCAAATGCGTAGAGTATCTGTAGAGCTTCACCTTTGTGCTAAAGCACATCAGTGGGCAAGCCAATAAAGTGGAAGATGCCTTGAGCAGAAGGGCTTTTCTCTTACAGGAAAGTACAATATAGGTGATGGGATTCGAACACTTAAAAGAGTTGTACCAGACCGACACAGAATTCAAGGAAGCCTTTGAAGCCTGCCAAAATCCTATGCTAATAAATAAAAGTCCGTGGTTGGAATACAACCTACAGGAGGGACTATTATTTAGAGGAGGACAGTTAGGTATCCCAAACTATTCGATGAGAGAAAACATTGTACGGGAGAAACATAGCGGGGGTCTAGCCAGTCAATTCCGCATAGACAAAACTTTGGAGCAGCTTGGACACTTTCATTACTGGCCCAAAATGCGCAGGGATGTACAACAGTATGTAGGAAAGTGTAAAGTATGCTAGCTAGCAAAGGTACATAGTCAAAATACTGGACTTTAGATGTCACTACATGCTCCGAGCAGGCCATGGGACTCAGTCAACATTGACTTTGTCTTTGGACTGCCTAGAATGCAGCGAGGATATGACTCAGTGATGGTGGTGGTTGACTAGTTTTCAAAAATGGCTCATTTTATCCCTTGTCGAAAAACTAATGATGCCACTTATGTAGCTCACCTATTTCTCATAGAGATTGTTAGATTACACGGCCTACCCTTTTCTGACAGCGACGTAAAATTCACAGGACACTTTTGCCGAACACTGTGGAAAAAGTTGGGCACACAGTTGAATTCCATTTCTGCATATCATCCGCAGACTGATGGACAAACAAAAGTAGTGAAAAGGAGTTTGGGAAATTTGTTACGGAGCTTGAGTGGCGAAAATTCACGGTTATGGGATCATGCTCTCACTCAAGTGGAATTCACTTACAACGATTCACCAAATCGTAGCACTGGACATAGTGCATTCCAAATCTTGTACAACATGAACCCTCGGGGAATACATGAACTACGAGATTTTGGAAACCTGGAATAGAGAAGTGCCGATGGAGAAGATTTTGCTGAAGCGATGAGTGAACTACACGAACGGGTAAACTAAAGTTGCAGGACAGCGTGAAAAAATATAAGCAGCAAGCAGATTCGAAGTGACGAGAAGTCCAATTTAATGTTGGAGATGAGGTCCTTGCACACTTGTGCAAAGAATGATTTCCTAAGGGCGCCTATAATAAGCTAAAATTTAAAAAGATTGGTCCCTGCAAGATTTTGCGTAAGTTTTCAGCCAACACTTATGAAATCCAGCTTCCACCTCACATAGGCATATCACCTATTTTCGATGTGGCGGACCTGTTCCCATATACAGCCAATGCAGAGGAAGACAATGTGGTACGGCTAGAACGGGACACCCAAGTTGGAGACAATTCTTGGATGAGGCATATGCCTTCAGTTCAGCCCCATGAGATCGAAGGGATTCTCAATATGTAGGTAGCCAAGAAGACACGCAGGAAGGAGTATCTACGATACCTCGTCAAGTGGAAGAACCGTCCAGTTGAGGACAGTTCGTGGCTCGAAGCGGTGTAGATATAGAAGGCTGGTTATTTTGTGGAGGAGCTCATGGAACAAAGCCATGATTTTCTCTTACCCTGGGAGCCTGATGCAGGAGCATCTGGCTGACCTGATAAAGACAAAATGAAGGCGGTATGGTCTCTGAAGGGGACAAGGGAGTTGACTCACTGAACAGATAACGTGTTTGTGTCTTTTATCTTTTACTTTTATTTAGTTAAATTAGTGAATAGTAACTAGGAACAGTAGGATTAGTTGGTGTCACTTTTTTAAACAGTTAATTGACTTTTGTAAAACAAAAATAATCAGGAACGAAAATGGAAAATCTGGTACAAGAAATAGCTAATGTAACTAATCGAACATAACTAACAGGAGTTAGTAACAGTTTCCAAAACAATGTTTTAAGAAGGAAACAGAACACGTTGTAAGGCTTGGGTTGTGAGAGAAATAAAACATAAAAAGAGGAAATATAATTTCTATGCATTTTTCCTATAGAACGTCCAAAGGACTGTCTAAATGGTATGAAATTGCACTCGTGTATGTTTAGGATAGTTTGTTGACGGTCTTACACACACAGGCTTATGATGTGATTAATACCATAATGAATTTGTAAACTGAATATAAGCAAATAGGTCACGAACAAATCAGAAGAACGTGCAGTGGAGACCAAATTTACAGCCCCCGGTACCACGTACAGAAATAAATAATAAAGCGACTGAGCCAGCGAGCCATACAAGCAATCAAATTCCACAAATCGCCAAGTATGTGAATGAATGATAGTAACAATCCCATATTAATTTAATTCAGAGAAAAATTAGCATTCTGGTTCATTTATATAAATATATGTAAATCATGTTCGAAACAAAGGAGAAACAGACTCGTTCCACAATTACATCGTTCATTCCTATGAGCAAGCGGAATTGACCACGACAGAGGGTTAGAACCCTCGACCCATTACAACGACGAGATAGAGAAAGATCCCAAGGCAACCTACAATGAAACTAGGTACAAGCAATGACTAGAAAATCATAATACACAGACCCTAATGGTCATAACCCAAGGTTGAATAGAGTAACTAGGAAACAAAGAGTGACACTACCCGTGTCCAGTCGAGGCAACCGAATTTCCTTACGCTGAAACCCTCGAGCGGCCACACCTGCAACAACGACAAGCAAACAATATAAGTGTCGATAGTATAATGGAGCCAAGACTAGCAGCATAGCCAAACAAACAACTATCAGTGCTTACTTGTCGAAGGCAAGCCGCAACGGTAACAGTTCCACCAGATTTCCCGTGCTCACAAGGAGCCGAAACATTAGTGACCGTGGAAAACGAAAGAGGTGATAATAGTGGGGAACATGCAGACTTACGCTGTGAATGACGAAGAAGTCGGAGAAGCTTGACATTGTATCTCGCCAGGCCGTGAGAAGTTGATTTGGAACGAGAGATCTGTCACTAGAAGCAGCACAACCAGCAAACGACTGCAACAACTATGGGAAGCACAGGTACCAAAACAGAATACCAAGGAGAAAGGAGTGTAGAAATGCAACAGCCAGTATCAACACCTAACAGCAACCGAAATTTAGCACGCATAGGAAGGGAACCGAAACCACAAGACAGACGCAACCCTTAACAGATAGGTGGGAAATATTACTAGGTCGAAGCCCTGAACCAGGGGAACGCAACCAGAGGGTTCCATAACGAAACTGTGAAGAACCGCCGAGAGAACACAAATCGCAGAACCGGGAGAATGACAAAGTGAATGACTTGGGCACAAGTATTGAAAACACCCATACCAAAACAGGCCCAAGGAATCCCAAGGAGGGACAGCTGTCAACTGAACAGAGACCAACATAACAATCACCGCCCCCATCATTAAATACAAACGTCGGTGAAACGATTTACATACATAAAAATCTCTGTCCCATATTAATTTTCATAGTACTCCTGCATCGGGACACGTTGGAGGCATATTACGTGCGCTAACCCCATCAATGCTATAAAGATTGAACTCCCTCATTATATGAATTTTATAACTACAAGTCACATGAGAAACATTTATCCCTAACTCATAGCAATAATTCAATGTGTATGGTTACACAACGAATAAATAACTAGCACAACGACATTAACAAATCTGGTTGATAAACACATAGGCGTATATCAACCACATTTATAAATATAAATTAATATACATTAATATCAATATAAGTAGATTTATCAACAATCATATAAAATGATGTGCATTTATATACATTAATGTACGATATTAATAAATTAATGTGTTAATGTACATTAATGTATAGTACTATACACTAAAAACATATTATTGTATATTAATAAAAGACTTATATTTAAATTACTTTTGATAAAAGAATTAAAAAATAAACTGATAATATCTATATCCTATTGATATCAAAATAATACTAGCAATAATATTATAAAACTATCTTTATAAAATAAGTACTATATTAACAAAATATATATCTATATTGTCATGGAAAACAAAATTGTGTCTAAAGAGAAGAAAATAAAAAATATAATTACAATTAAAAAATAAATATAATTACTATATAAAATGAAAAATATATTATAACTTTTGTTATATCACATTATAACATGTATTCTATTAAAACAAAAAAATAATATCTTAATGAAAGGAAGCAATATCAAAACCCTCGAGAACAATATTAGGGCTTTGCAATATGAACCCTTACATTGATAAACACAACAAATCAATACAATAAACCCAAGGGAAGAGAAAGCTCAAGTCATAGGTACTAAAACCCAAATGTATTATTCCAAACCCAAGGGGAAAACAAGCTGAAGGGAAAAATATTACACCCATGGAAATCTGAACCATTACATAACTAAACTTGATGCAAAAAATTACCAAGACAAACAAATTGCAAAGAAAAAAACTATATTTAAACCTGGAGATATTAACCCTCACATTAATAAACCCAAGAGATTTATATTATAAACTCTAGGAAATAACAAACCAAATTGATCAATAAAAATCGAAGGAATTGTAAATATAAACCCTGGGAAATAATAAACTAAACATATCAATACTAAAACCCAATGAATTTTAAATGCAAGAGAACAACATTAAGACCAAGTCATAAATATTTCAAACCCAAAGTATATAAAACCTAACAGAAAAATTAAAAACCCTTAAACGCATATGAATGACAACGATAATTGTTGCAACATTTTTTGTATGGAGATAATCTTTGTCACAATGCAACAACTAACCATGCCTAATAATGTTTTTTAGATGTCCATGTAATACCCCTTTGTGTTCATGTAAATAGCCTTTATTTATAATGAACTATTTTTAGTAATGGCTAGAAAGCCATAGGAAAGTTTCCTTGAAATAAAATATTGTGACATATTAAACAAAACTAAATAATAAATATAAACTAGATAATTTCTTTGGAATGAACTTGAGTTGATAATATCCTTACTCAGAATTAAAAACTGAGGTGGAAGGATAATAACAAGATAAAATTCCATTAATTACTCCAAAAAAGTTCCTACGGGTAGTTTAATGTGATTTAATAATATTGGGAGAAAACCAATCTATTAAATCACTCAGTGTGGAATTTTTTTTTTGAGAAACAGTGAATAAAGTGTCGTGAGAGAAAAAGTTGGGATTTAACGAAAATAGGAAGATACTTGTTGGGCCTCGAACCTGCACTCATTTACCCATCCTCCCAACAGCCTTTTCATACTCATTTCCTTCTTTTGCCATCATTTCCTTCATTAACTTGTTCAATTCATTGCATTATAGGACTTTTTAACATGATTTTCTAATTGTGCTAATGGTTGACTGTTGGCTTAGATTTTTGGTTCAAGTGCTGCAATTCCGCAGCTATTACAGGTTTCCGCAGCTGATCTCTGATTCCGCAGCCAATCCCAGATTCCGCAGCTATTTTCTTGTTTGATATGATCCAGGTGTATTCCAGAAGAAAGAGCCACATGGGGAAGTTTGTATGACTGTGTACATGGTACGTGTGCTATCAGCTCACCCAAAGTGGCCGACGACACCCCTGGTCAATGCGGAGGAAGCTCTGGTCAAACAGCAAGGTTGCAAGTGATGGCATGGCTCTGCGTGTTTGGTTGGAGCACGTAAGTCACAGCTGGCTTCACCTTTAGCCACGAAGATTGCAGGGGACAAGGATCCAACACAAGATTTATTAAACCACGATGACCGTTCCCTAGATCCGTGCTCGGTGCTGCTGGACGTGTCCTTTTCCTAGCTGTTAGGTAGCTTAATCTACGCACAGGACAGTTGATGTTCTTGCTATAAATAAAGCGTTTCCACACGCTGAATAGTTAGTCTGATTTAGCTAATATTTTGTTGCTGTAAACTCTGTTTTGAAGACCTTTTTATAAAGCGTTTTACGCTTCCCACTGTGTTTATTATGAGTTGATTTAATTTGAAGAAGACAGTTCTGTTTCTATCCGTGTAGCTGATTTTAATTGGTTGAAGTGGATGGAGGGCCCCTGTCTGCTACAACCATTGTACAATAGCCTTTGAATTTACTTTCCTGCATTTCGTTTTCTTTATTTGATCATGTATATTAAGGTACAATTTTTGAATTATGCTGCTTTACATTTCGGTAATCTACATGACTGATCAGTGTGTTTTTACAGCTTTGATTAGGAGCCCAGGACAGTGTGCTTTTACTTCTTTTCAGTACTAGTGGCATCTGAAATTGTCTTATCTCAACTGCTGACTTTTTACTGTGATTTTCATTAGTTACTTACTTAGCTAGTTTCTATACTTTATTTACCTTATCAAGTTGTGTCAAGTTGCTAATCTCTTAATGGTTCTGTTTATCATAATTCACTAACTTTTATGGGACCAAAACATTATCTAACTGCAGCTTGATTTGTTAATTTTTAGACTCATATTGCTAACTCACTCCTAACTTTTCTTTTTCACATGATTAATTTAGCCAAAGGCAGAATATTAAGGGAGAATAAGTAGTGTGATTTGTCATTTAATTTTTGGATTACTAGAGTAGTGTTTTTACTTTCAGCAGAGTTCATGTAAATATCATTTTCATTTCTATCAGCAGTAAAGGTATTGGACTAGTGTCATTAGTCTTTTGTTTAAATGCTTTGCTTTCATTTGATGCTTTAATTCCATTTCAAGTCATTATGCAAGTTTTTTTCTCTTTAGGATTTAAGAAGCATTTAGAAATCATCACATACACACACATTCACTCACTTGTTTATAACTTCATCACATCATATTAGGAAGATAATTTAGACATAAATTAAAAACGACAAAAAGAACTAGGAAAGGCTACTTAAGTATATATTGTACACTTCACTTCATCATCTTACGAGCCCCGGGTTGACAATTTATGATAGCAATTTAGACAACACTAAATTGACCAAACATTTTGGCACCGTTTCCGGGGAAGTGAAAATTGGGTAGTCAATTCTAAAAAAAAAAAAAGATAAAAACAAGAAAATTTCAAGAAAGGAAAATTAATAACCTCTCAAAGTATGCTCTCCTCTTGCACCTAGAGTGATCTGGAGGATCAGAAAAGAGAAAGTTACTAGTTTAATATTTCCTTGAGTATGCTCTCTTCTTGCACCTAGAGTGACCTGGAAGATCAGAAAGAGAATTATTACCCTGACTTGAAGGAAAATAAAAAAATGATATGCATAGAGCAAGAGATTCTAGGGGAAGGTTTTTCGCTGGAGATAGAAGTTCGATTTTCACAACTCCATCCACTTCAAGAAATAGGCAAGAGACACCTTCATCATCTCCAAGTCATACTCCGAGCTCTAGGATTCCTGGAATCCAAGAGGCAGTAGTTGACTCTCCCATACCATCTATTGAATCCAAAGGAGATTCTTTCCTTTCTTCCACAGGGAGACAGATTGTAATTGAAGAAATAGAATCACCTGAAGAAGAAGGAGAAATTCCTCCTCATTCACCCTTGGTAGAGGAACCAGAGAACTTTGAGGTCTCTAAAGAAACTACCATGGCAGAAGAAAGAGAAACTGGACTTGGAGGAGGTAGAGGTAGAGGTAGAGGTGGAGGAGGAAATAATGGAGGAGGTAGAGGTAACAATGGAGGAAATAGGAATGGAGACAATTCATTCGGATTTCCCATAGTCGATGATGACTCCCGAACCACAATGAAAAACATTTCGCCATCCGTCCTCCCAAACTTTCATGGATTAAGAAATGAGGACCCTGAGACATTTCTATTTGAGTTTGAGGTCGTATGTCGAACTTATGATTATCTAGAAGACGCTCAAAAAATCAAATTGTTCCCTTCAACATTGAAAGGGGCAGCATTGAAATGGTTCTTGGGATTACTCACTCAATCCATTAGTTCTTGGAATGATATGAAAGAAACATTTTTGGATAGGTACCTGGACTATTGTATGCCCACCAATCACAAGGATGAGGTATTCAAGATGGTACAAAAGGAAGATGAAAATTTGGCGGATTTACTCGAAATATTTCAATATAATCTGAAAAGAGAAAAAATGAGTAACTTGGATGAGGAAACTTTGAAAGCCCTTCTATTAAAAGCCATTATAGATGAATGGATAGATATTTTGAACATGATGGGAAAAGGAGATATATCTCAACTTCCACTTCATGATATAGCAGAGCTATGTGTTCATCTCTCATGTGGGAAATCTAAAACTCAAAAAGGGCCTAGAGATCCTTCTCTCCTCAGAGCAAACAAATCTGCAACCGGGTCAATAAGTAGGGCTGAGATAGGCAACATGCTTGATGAATTTAAAACTGATATCTTAGGAAGTCTTAGTGAGCAACTAGACACTCTTAAGATCCATAATAAACAGCAAGCAGAAGCTGAAGCTTTAGCTGTCTTTTGCCCAAAGTGTAGAAAGAATCATGCTCTAAGGGAATGTCCCTTGGATGCAAAGGTTGTAGAAACATGTGTGATTTGTTCAGAGAATCATGAAACCAAGGATTGTCTTTCAATCCCTGGTCTCAAAGCTGTCTTTCAGGAAGATCCAAGTACCATTGAGTCTCTTTGTTTTGTGGCAAGGAGACCTTGGCAGGGGCAACAAAATCAAGGGTTTAACAACTCTATGAATTTTCAACCTCCACCAAATTGGAATCCTTGGCAACAACCTTGGTCCCAACCTCAAAATCCTTTTCAAGCATGGATGCAAGGTATGCAAAATCCTTATGGGAGATTTGCTCAATTTTATCAATATCATCCATCTTTTCAAAATCAACAAGTTCCACAATTTCCAAATCAAAATCCACAATTATCATTGCCATTTCCACAACAACAACAACCCTCTCAACAGAATTCAAATTCTCAACTCTTTCTTCAACAAAAGTCAAATCAACTTCCTTCTCAGCCATTGCCGAACCCCAATAATAAAAACCCTCAAAATGCTTTCATGATGGAAGGTCTACAATTTCAATTTCCTGCCTATATGATCGCTCCTCTTAATGATGTACAACTTAGATCAGGTAGAGTTCTAGACAAACCTTCTATAGATATTCAAAAACAAAGCATTTCTGAGGAAGATTCTCTTGTAGCCAATAAGGGTACTGAAGCATCTCTTCAAAACCCAAACATTCAGAAAGGAAAAGAAAAAGAATTACCCCCCACAACTCCTATAGTTGAGCTACCTACATCTCTATCCACACCTCCTTTGATAAACAAAGACGTGGAATCATTAATAGAATAAGGCTCAAAGTATAAGTAAAAATCCTATGGAATTGATACTTATAATTTTAAATAAAGCATATGCTATGAAGGAATGCACACATACATGGATAGAAAGAGAGGTGATTAACTATGACTTTAACAAAAAAGGTTCTGACCATTTCCATGAAGAATCACAATTAAGTTTCCTCTGTAAAACTAATGTCATATAGAATTAAATAAAAATTTAACAATCAAAATTTAGAGTTTCCTTAGCATGTTTTATAGGGATACCAGTTATGGTACAAAAATATTTCCAAATTCCCACAAATTTGTCAGATGCATAAATTTCCAGGAATATAACTTTTCTATTTCATTTTACTTTGCATCACTTAAAGAAGAGAATAATTGAAAGATCAATCATTATATTCAGTTAAAATGTGTAAATTTAATTTCCCAACAAAAAACACAGTACAGTTATGACCTCTTTGTTTCAAAGAAATATACCCTACAACAAAAAACCCAGAAAATCAACTAAATAAATATTGGAACTACTCATACACTAGGAATCAGATCTCAGATGTCACTTGAAGCTCAGAGAACCCAAAAACAAAAATAAATGGAATGCCTTCATTGAAGGGAAGAAAGAGAGATACATTAATTTCCTTGAATGATCAAGGTAGGTCAATGGGTAAAGAACAAGGTAAAAATACCTAGTGACTAAAAAAGTCACCAAATGCTAAATCAATGTGTACAAAGCAAATATTATAATCATAATGAAAGTTATAAGACCCAAGTACACACAAAAACTACCCAAGGGTAGATAAATACTAAATATGGAAACCTAGAGAAGAGATTAATATTACAAATCAAATATTGTAAGCACAATGAAATCTATAAGAGTTAAGTATGTATACCAATGTCACAAGGGTAGATAAAGGTTAAAGCAGGAAACCTAGACAATATATCAACATTGTAACACATCTGCATCAATGCTTGAACATGAACCATAGGGGCCAACTGCGTCATCATTCACCACTTTGAAAGGACCAATAAATGATTTGATAATACCCATTGGAGACTACTTAGGGCTAAAAAGGATGGGCTAGAAATCTCTTGTAGGAAATAGGATGCCTCCCCTTGAAACTCTCCTAACATCTAAGGTTAATCAAACTCTGTAGAGCAGAAAGGAAACAAATAAGGACCCTGTGGCCCCATATCCCAAAATGTAGGCAACAAGAACTGAGCAGGGTTGAGAAAAAGCACAAATGGTGTACCAGTATGCAAACATTATTTTGAACATGATACTACTAATAGATACAAGTCACACACAATCGATTAATTCTCAAGAAGCATACCAACATATTACTATTCACATTCCAAGGCTATTCTCAATTTATGTTTCCCTCCATATGTTTTTGAAAAGACTTATGGTTCAAATATCGTGATTTTCAGCACAATTCACGGGTTGGGTGTGGAAATGAGCACAAGATTACAATAAAATACTATATAACCATCACCTTATCATAGGTGGTAGATAACATTATCACAATAATTTTGATTTGGCATAAGAAGTGAGTTTTAGAAAAAGTTGGAACTTAAGTTTATAAACTAATGTTATCTAGGACAAATATATAGAAAAGATCAACTCTATCCCTGTTTGATTAAAAGATGAATATGACCCTCTGGTTTTGTCTCTAAATCCCCATTATAGATTACACATTAAATAAAATCTATAATTCCTTAGTTGCTCAGGGAGACTTGGATCCTCAAAACATGGTGGTGTTCCAAGGTATGGAGATTCGAATTTCTCCAAAAGCCCATTTTTTTATGTGGTTACTCCTAAATAATTAGGTACTAGCATCGGACATCATGGAAAATATAAATATGCATGGTCTTGGGTATTGTAGGCTTTGCAAGCAAATGGTGAATCTAAATTTCACATCATCATGTCATTTTCTTTCTCTTAACGAGTATGGAAACATATGGATGAAAAGATAGGATTGAGATATGTTTTCTCAAGAGATTCAATTAAGGAAGGCCTCAAAAAATGGTACAAGAATGAAAATACAAAGGGTTTCCAAGATTTTCCTTTTAATGTGCCATGGGGCATTTGGTTAGCAATAAATACTTGATTTTAGATGCTATGGCAATCTCCCTTGTATGATCATTTATACAAGCATGGACTTTCAACGTTTCATTGTCTTTGTTGCTTTCAGGAGAAGAGTTATCCATGGATGTGTTAAAGGTTTCAAGAATGTGAGTTATAGTATGGAAATTATCAACTTGATGATAATTTTTATCATCCTCCTTATCTGCTTCACCTAATAGATTGCAAAAATTGTTTTTGGAAATGCATTTTTCCTCTACCTGTTGTATTTGCTCCAAACTAGCACTAAACCCTTGACCATTGCTTACGAAATCAGTAGCATTCACGTAGTCCATGAGATCACTTTCAGCAACATTATTATTTTGATCAATGAGATGAACTTGCCTTCTATCATTACCAAGGGCTTGCCCTGCTCTCTTCAACCTTTTCGGATTTCTTTGTGGTATTGGAGAAGCCTCTTCAGAAACAAGAAGGATATATTCATCATCAATATTCAATTGGGTTACTCAACATTGGTTCATTTTTACTTCCATGTTAAACCTTTCAGTTATAAATGGACCTACACTTCACAAACACCGGTCAATTTATCCAATTAGTGTTCCCCTTAAAATTCACACATGTTTCTAATTCTTATAAAGAGCACAGATCAAACCTTTTGCAGAGGTAGATATATAAAAACCTAAATGTGGATGGATCAAAGCTAGAGTTTGCATAGTTGAAATACATTCAATTTTTTAACAAACCTTTCTTTAGCCTCACACAAATCTACTTCAACTCAAGAGTACAAAACAAATCCCTCATAGAGACATTGATGTAGAAGAAATATTATTTAGAAACCTATGAAAAAAGTATGGCCAAGCCCTCTTTTTCACAGTGCACATGGTAACTCATTAATACAAATAATAAATAAATATAAAAAACCAAAGACAATTAGTAATGTTATATGAAATTTTAGGGTTGCCAAAGGTTTTAAAAAATTGGTTATTTTTGAGTATTGGACTCATTATGTTATCATTATTTTGTGGAAAAGGGGACCCATTTTAAGATAAATGGTTGGACTAAAAAGCAGGAAAGAGCGTGTTAGATCATGATGCAATCAAAATGATACATATATCCTTATGTAAGAGATGGTGTGAAGAAGCCTTTTATAATCTAACTAGTCCATTCTTTTTGAGATCTTGTAAAATTTAGATTAGAGTTGGATATGCAGATCTCAGGCAGGATGTACATTTTCAGAAAAATATGTATATCCTCATGAAATCCAAGACAAAGCATACTGGAAAGTTGGCCAGTGTGAAAATTTTAATTGAAAATATATATTGGAAAATATAATAGAAATCCACTAGGAAAAGGAAAATTAAGATACCATGTAGAAAGAGTTAAATTCAGATCTATGGTTACTAGAACATATGGATAAAATGTCAATCTTTGAAGACAATAGTGAACATAAGCCAATCAAGAACTAGATGATATTATTACCATTGTAGGCCATAGAAGAAGGGATATTCTAGTAACACTAGTAATAATGCATATGAAATGTGTGTAACCAAGACATTATTAAAGAAAAGAAACATATACTAGTTAATGTACTGTTTGCAGTAACACTTGAATCAAATTTGAATCAAATAATACTGACACTCTACTAATTATTTATAGCATCAAATGAAACAATAGGATGAGAAAATCTTAAAACAAGAATTCCACACTAAAATAACTTAGTAGACTTATAACACAAATGTTAGAAGAGAAACACTGGACAAAACAAAGAGGAGAGCTCAGGCAAGGATGAAGCCAGATACTTCACTCTCAGATGACTATTTTCAGTAATAGATGATTCAAAACAATGTATTAAATAGAAAAAATAACAAATCAAAAATATTTGTGCCAATCATCTATACCATTATAGTGCAAAAATATCAAATACAGAATTGAAAGAAAGCTCCATACCTTTACAATTTATTGGTGGACTCTACGTCTGCAGAGATGAATGAGAATCATTTGGGAGTGTTGAAGAACGAGAAGGATGGGATGTTGTGATCCATAAATGGAATTTGAGGACTGGAAGCCTTTAATGTGTTGCAGGGCCAAGCAGTAGCATCCCAAGCTAATCGATGCCATGGGAATCCAATGTAGAAATTCTCTCTACAAATCTCACCCTGAGACCATGTAGAAAATCTTTCTGTAGGTTAACCCGATAATGCATTATAACCAAAGAAAAATAATATAACCTACTTCTAATATCAATTTGCAGAAGCTTAAATATTGATTTGAACATATATAACCAGAAGAAGAAGAATCAATTGCACAATACACATGAAAATACTTCGGGGAAAGCCTCAACTAAAAACCCCACTATCTGTATTATCATACAAGTTGGAAATACATAGGAATCATACAAAGCCTTAGCTCTCACAACTATCCAGTTCTAAGTACAATCCTCACAGATTCTCACAAGCAACCAAAGCTCCTCTCAAGCCTCTTTGCTCTCCAAGCTCCTATTTCCTTCTGTTGTTCCTAGTGGATGATCTTCACCCCACCAAGTGGAACACTACTCTCACACACTGTCAGAATTATGCAATCCTCGAGGAATTTTACTTATGCATACATGAGTTTTCTTTATAGGAAAACACATGCAACTAATAGTACATTGTCCTTGACTTTAATCTCAACTGGTTCTTTCTCAGAATAGGCATGCATGAGTTTCTGATGAGGGAATATTCAGTTAACTGGAGTACACTAGTTGAGTGCATGCATGCATCAACTAACTGTTAACTCTCTATTAGTTCCTTAAATAGTTTGGAACTAATTTAACTGGACTTAACTCAGTAAACTGAGTTAACTAATTACAACTCAAATATAACTCACTCTTATCTCCTAAATTTTAAGGATAACTCTTGCATGACTTCAGAAAGAATTCTAACTTGAATTTCTCCAACTAATTAATTTAAAATGAATTAATCAATTATTTCCAAGTAGTTGTTAAGACTAAATTCGATCTTAATTCACAATTTAATTCAAGGACAAATTAAATTGGAATATTCTTGTTGCCACATTTCAACACTCCCTCCCAACAAGAAAGGGATTATCTACCACCCAGATCTTGTCTCTATGGAACTCGAATTTACACTTTGACAATGCATTTTTCAAAATGTCAGCATCTTGCTCCTCTGTCGAAATATACATTGCAGCAACATGATCCTCCTCGATATGTGAAAAGCCATAGGCAACATATCTTACCTTATGCTTCTCCACACTATCATCAGTGGCTTGATTTACCTTGTAAAGCCAATGGGAACTCACAACTGACTTGTTCTCCAGTCTTGGAACCACATCCCAAACATTGTTGTGAACTATGGAGTCATACTCCTGCACCATATCATCATTCCAATTCGGCTCCTGCACTGCTTCCTCAAAGGAAGATGGCTCCGTCTCATCACATTCCCCAGCAAGGGCCATGTATCTAGTGTACCTCTCAGGTGACCTCCTTTATCTGCGCTGAGAAGATGGTGTTCCCACATTCTCTCTCACATGATTCAACAATCTATCAGCTTCTCTTGTGTGCTTCCATGCATCTATGGAAGACTCTGCTTGAGTGGATGTCTCCACTCCTGGAACCTCTACATGTGGCTGCTCTGCATCAATCTGAGGCTCCTCCTCCTTAGGAACCAACAGTTCCTCCACATCTTATATTTGGAGCTCCCTCTCAAGGTAAACTCGCATGGCCTTTTGCTCTTCAAACTTGAGATCTCTATGAACCACTGTCCTCTGACTGGTAGGCAAGTACACCCGATAGTTGTGAGGTGTATCAGTGCACCCCACAAGTATCCCCAACTCTGATGTCGACTCAAGCTTCTTCTGTGCATCCTTTGTCACATGGCAATATACCAATGAGCCAAAGATCCTGAAGTGACCCACATCTAGCCTCTTACCAGAGAAAGCTTCCTCTGGTGTCTTCATCCCAAGTATGTGATGCAGGCTTCTATTCTGCAAATAGACCACTGTGTTTCATGCCTCATCCCACAAGTGAAGTGGTAGGCCTTGGTCATGCATCATTTCTTGTGCTACCCCTATAATAGTTTTGTTCTTCTTCTCGCCCACCCCATTCTACTATGGGTTATGAGGTGCCGTCAACTCCCATTTAATTCCTTCCACTACACAGAAGTCCTTAAACTCCTGAGAGACATATTCTCCATCGTTTTCGCTTCTCAAGGCCTTGATCTTCTTCCCTGACTCTTTCTTGACCAAAGCTTTGAACTCACAAAACTTGGTGAAGGTTTGGTCCTTCTTCTACATGAAATAAATCCATCATTTACGAGAATAATCATCAATGAAAATCACATAATACCTTTTCTTTGTTATGGATTCCATCGAGAATGGTCCACATACATTAGTATGAAATTGCTCTAAGATAGACTCTACTCAACTGTCTCGTTCATGAAAGGAAAACTTGGTGTACTTTCCCAAGGTACAACCTTTACATGTGTCAACTTGCTCAAGTTTACCTTTGGGAAGTGTTGTAGATATCTGTTGCATTATCTTCAAAGCCCCATGATGCAAATGGCCCAACCGCCTGTGCCACAACTCACCAATGTCTTAGCTTTGCACCAATTCTGCTTTCATACTCAATGTTGCACAATCATCTACCTCTAGTTTATAGAGATTATTCACCTAAATCCCTATCCTCTTGGTCTGACCCATGGCTATGTGTCTTAGAAATGCCTTTCCTTTACTGAAGACAACATTGTAGCCTTTGTCCTCCAACATTGGGACCGATACCAAGTTCTTCTTCAGTCCAGGCACATACTTCACATCTGTCAAGGTGATAGGAGCTCCATTCTCCCTCTGTAAAGCAACCGTGCCCACTCCTAAAACACTATACTTTCCATCGTCACCCATCTCTATGCGCATCTTGAGGTCTTTCTCCTCCAAGGCACTGAATAAACTTTTATTGTCGGTCATGTGGAATGAGGCTCCGTTGTCAAGATACCAAACACAACCCATCATCAATGACACCATGCATGCAATGAGGGTAATGTCCATTTCAAATAGAGAGGCTAATGCCACACCTTCTGACCCTTCCAAGGATCCCTTCTTGGACTTATTCGATGGGCAATTAATCGCATAATGTCCCATCTCATGACAATTAAAGCATCTTACTTTAGACTTGTCACCCTTCTTCCCACCATGAGAAGAATTCAATTTGGAATGGGAATCCTTCCCCTTACCTTTCCTTGTCTTACTTGCTAAGGCCAGACTTTCTTCATCATCACCCTTGGATGAAGAACCATCTCGTGTGCTCCTCTTGATCTCCTCCTGCATAAGATTCAACCACATTCATTCCCAATCCGGTAGTTTCTCCCTTCCATTCATAGAGTCCTAGTAGTTATTCCAACTCTTTGGAAGGCCAAGGAGAGCGAGGCTCACCATATCATCATCGGCAGTAGTTATTCCCACACTTCCAAGCTCATCTTTGCATGTGGTGAGCTTGTTCAGATATGTGGAAATAGTATCGCCCTTCTCCATCTTGATTCTTCAAAGCTTATCCTTGAGCGCCAATTTCCTCTGGTCGCTACTGTTCTGGTATAGGTCCTTCAATGTCTTCCACATTGAATATGGAGTATCCTTCCCATGGAGACTCGAGACAATATGGTCTCGAACTCCCTCAAGGATGATCCGTCTCGCCTTCGCCACACACTTATTCCACTCAGCCAACTCTTGTGCATTAGATGAAGTTAGCTTTCAGATTTCTTGATCAATGAAATCCTTCAAACCTTTATCTTCTAATACAGCCTCCATTCTATCTTTCCATGCTATGTAATTCGAGTTACCTTCCAAGGCATACTCGAGTCTCAAGTCATAGAATGCCATTGGCCAACCTTCAAGTATGACAAGAATTCAATATGCACCTGCAACCCCAAACTTCAAACTTTGAATTCTCTTCTCTGTATACTGTTCACAGCTCCGATAAACTTGGCTCTGATACCATGTAGAAATTCTCTCTAGAAATCTCGACCTGAGACCATGTAGAAAATATGACTGTAGGTTAACCCGCTAATGCAATATAACCAAAGCAAAAAACTATAATCTACTTCTACTATCAATTTATGGAAGCTTAAATATCGAGCTGAACGCATATAACCAAAAGAAGAAGAATCAATCGCAAAATATACATGAAAATACTTCGGGGAAAGCCTCAGCTAAAAACCCCACTATATGTATTGTCATACAAGGTAGAAATACATAGGAATCATACAAAGCCTTAGCTCTCATAATAATCTAGCTCTCAGTACAATCCTCATAGATGCTCATAGGAAATCAAATCTCCTCTCAAGCCTTCCTCTCTGCCCTCCAAGATCCTATTTCCTTGCACTCTTCCTAGTGGATGATCTTCAGCTCACAAAGTGGAACACTTCTCTCACACATTGTCAGAACTGCACAATCCTCAAGGAATTTTCCTTCTGAATGCATGAGTTTTCTTTATAGGAAAACATATGCAACTAATAGTACACTTTCCTTGACTTTAATCTCAATTGGGTCTTTCTCAGAATAGGCATGCATGAGTTACTAATGAGGGAATCTTCAATTAACTGGAGTACACTATTTGAGTGCATGCATGCATCAACTGACTGTTAACTCTCTATTAGTTCCTCAAAAAATTTGGAACTAATTTAACTGGACTTAACTCAGTAAACTGAGTTAACTAATTACAACTCAAATATAACTCACTCTTATCTCGTAAATTTTAGGGATAACTCTTGCATGACTTCAGAAATACTTCTAACTTGAATTTCTCCAACTAATTAATTCAAAATGAATTAATCAATTATTTCCAAGTAGCTGTTAAGAATAAATTCGATTTTAATTCAAAATTTAATTAAAGGACAAATTAAATTGGAATATTCTTGTTGCCACATTTCAACATCCAAAGATGCCTCTAGGTACCCCATATTGCGAGATGAAAAACTAGTTAAGGTGGAGTAAATTGTGGTGCCAAATGTTTTTGAAATACTTTGATTTGGTTTAAAATTAGAGAATTTACCATAACATGTGGTGACTTTGATTTTCTTTAAATGAAAATAATCTACATTAACATGGGCCAAGCAGTATGTAATTATTAGTCCTATGCAATGATATTTATGTGTGGTGAGAGTGAAGTTGGAGTTGATGATTTCCCAATATTTTTTCCCTTCCCATTCGTATTACCACATTAATAATCCATAGTATAATTTTTTTTTGGTTGATTTGAGCATCATGGGTTGTGTAATATTTAGAATTAAGGATTGAGGATTCTACATGTGTTTATTAGTGTTTCCTCTTCATTATGTGGATTTATGTTGGATGTTGGCATTGTTGTATTTGCTCATTAGTATTGCTAGATGATGTGTAGAAGTGTGAGCCGATTGTTGTTAAAATTTAGGGCTCACAAGGATGTTATGTGAATGCACACTTGAAAAATGATTTGAATTTAATTCCATGCGAATGTTATCAAAAGATATAAACTTGAATATTCTAATCAACTCCCTAATTGTAATCATACATTCATCCAATAAAGAATTGTTTAAGAAAGTATAACCTTTTAGCAAATCTATAACAACCTTTGAATCCCTTATCACTTTTATGTTTTGATAGAAGAAGCGACACAATAAAATGACTAACATAAACGACTAATTTATATTATTGTAGTACTTTATAGGTAGTCATATTTTTGTTCATAGACTAAATTACTCATTCATGTTAGTCATTTTTAGTTGTATTACTTGTTAGCTAGTCATATAGTTTAACCAGGAAAAAAAATAGTCATTTATATTAGTCGTTTTTAGTTGGGTCAGTTTATATTTCTTAATTTTGGTATCATTTCACTTGGAAAATCTATGGTGACCAACGTTTTTAGTCACCTAGTCACTAATTTCATCATTTTCTGCTAGTGGTAATTTTTGTGATGAATATCCAAAATACAGTTCTTCCATTTTCATCTCATATTCTTCCCTCTTTCTTTTATCCCCCCTCCTTCCCCTCTCTAAACCTCATTTCCTCTATTACCCTCATATCACACTCTAGTTTATTTCCCCCCTTCCCACCCCTCTAGCTCACTCCCCCACGTACAATTTGCATTCCTTTCCACACCCCCATCCTCCTTTTCCTAAGATTATTTAGAATGTTTTCTTCCTAAACCAACGGAAGGTTTGGCATCCTCCTGAGATGTCCCCAAAAATAATTTGGTAGAGGCTAGAAATCCTAGCTCTCAATTGCTCAGAACTTAGCTCACACATAAATCAAATCAAGGAAACATAAGTCTATTATTTGGGCTCTTAGAGAATTAGGCCATAATCAGGTTCCTAAATGCATTTTATTTCAATAAACCATAGGGTTTTAGCCAAACCCTCCAAAAAAATGGTTATCAAGTGCCTGGTGGACCTCCATACCCTTCTCATCTTTTTCTTGCAAGAGAATATGGTGGATGGTTCCAAAGCCATTTCAAACCCCAAATTGATTTTACCTTTCTGGGATTTTCTTGCACTAAATGCATCTATAATAAACACCAACCCACTTTCTTACTTGTGGGGTGGCTCCCCACTTATGCAAATCCTCAAGTAAGGTTAGAGGAATGGGTTAACCAAACTTTTTTTTTTTCCTTTATTCATTTTTAATTATCAATTTCTCATGTTAGGGTTTACATGCAACACTTAAACTTCTCAATTCATCCCCAAAGCCTCTTAACCTTGCATATGGCTATAAAGATGCATGTATATGTATGTATATGCATATACTTATGTGTGTATATCCATTCATATACATATATATCCATGTATATACATATAATAACATGCCTAGTTCGAGCCTTCCCTTCTATCCTTTGAACTACACACGCGGACATAATATTATATATTCTTATATATATATTATATATATATATATATATATTTATATATATATATATTATATAATATATATATTATATATATATATCTATATAATATATATTATATATATATATTATATATATATATATATATTAATTATATATATATATATTAGAATATATATATATATTGCCAACGAGTCCCTCTATGCCCATTGAATCCAATGGCCATGAGTTAACCATGTCATCATGGAATTTTAACCCTAGCTCTCCTTATGCCCACCTTGAAGACTCTCCAAGGCATGTCATCTTGTTTTTCCACCATCCTAGTGATTTCCTAACGTGTTGATTTATTTACTGTTAGGGCCTCATTAATGGGATTTTGTGCTTAGTGGGGTTGCATGGCCTCCTCCCCATTGGTCTGTAATTTTGACTACTGTCTATGGCTACATTCGATGCCACATCACCCCGACTCCTTGTATCTTGACACCCTCCTTTGTTGCACCTCTTGATACCTTCAAGGTCATTCTGTCAGGATGACCTATTAGGTTGGACATCTTCCCCACCAATCAACCTGCATGTTCCATCAATGAGGTTGGACTATATAATCTTTTAAAATTCATCCCAACACATACATTCTTGCCTCCCTTTGTACCTCTAGGGTGAGACCTTTGAGTGGATGTGTATTGGTGGTCTCACCTCTGCACATTGTTACTTCTTATTGGCCACATCGCTACTACTGCTTTATGCCACTAATTAATTATTCTAGGAACCATCCTCCAAGACATGTGGGTTAGTGGGTTGCACCCTTACACTACCTTTGCTCCGGATTCATACATGTGGTGGTACTGCCACATAATCCTATGTTGCTCACCCCTCTACTTTCCACTTGTACCTTTGTGAATGTCCCAAGATGAACTCGTCGAGATGACTAGTCAAGTATGTATGTTCTTGACCAATAGCATAGCAATCAAGCCACGTGTCTTCCATCATGGCCCAAACTGTGTCATCTGTGCTCCACTATGAGTAATCACTTTTTTTAACTTATAGGATCCTTGGCTCACGGCATGAGCTATATAGTGGGCTCTACCTCCACCAATATAAAATGTGCTCTCTACCTCCAATGTGGGCCTAGCTATCCCAGTGGCCAGTCATCCCTACCTACCTCCTTGTGATATAAAATTATCCTTCTAGGACATGGATGAGTTGTCTTGTGGGCACCATTCCTAGCCAATGGTGGAACCTACCTGGCTCACATGCCTCCCAACACATCCTGGCTAACTTCATCCATGCTGATCCTGATTCAACTTAAACACCGAGATAGAAGCTTTGGGCCACCTCCATGTGATTCATCCAATCATGGTAGGACAAATATAGGCTCACTAATACCAAGTGTCCATGACTATTTTTCCTCTAGGTTAAGGGATAAGGTTTGCTTGGTTGAGCTATACGGTTAAGGATTCGTTGAACTTCACTACAATGCCACTCACATTCAGTCCTCACCATGACCCAATCAATCAGTATTTCTAGATCCTAAGCAACCCCCTCGATATTAGTCTAAAATAGGTTGTCAACATAGCTCCATCTCTTATGTCCATCTATAACCTTCAACTGGTCCATTCAGCCATGGCTTGGTCATGATGGTGCTATAGAATTCAATATTCACACCAACATCTGGTAATAGATGTGATGGTTTTCTAAAGTACCTATAGTCACTACCCCTCTAGAGCTTTGTTAGGAAACCAGCTCACAAAAAGATAGAAAATATAGATCAACGCCTTAGAATTCAGCCTCTTCGAGGAGGCAACCTCCTTTACATTACACGAATGCACAATTCTTGGATGATACAAATGACTAAACCTCCCTCCTATATATAGGAGTCTAAGGGGTCACAATATAATCAAGCCTTCATAACAGTAATAACATAAGGGCACAAAAATAACAATAGTGGGTTTCTATGGGGAATACTAATAATAATATGGGGACAATAGGGGCACAATAGTAACAATAAGGGATACAATGATAATAGTAATGGGGGAATCACTAGTATTATAGGGGTCTAACATGCCCCTCTCCTTCCGAAAAGAGTTGTCCTCAACGCTTGAGTAGTTCTAGATGCTTTTGTATAAAATCATCATCCTCCCATGTGGAATCTTCAGCAGATAAGTTCTTCCACTTGATGAGATACTCCGAAATTGATCGATTTCGTAGCTGTAAAGTTCTTGTTTTTGTGAATGCTTCCAGTTACAATATGATTTTTCCTTCCCCGTCAAGTTTTGGCAATATTGTTTCAACTAGGAGCTTGTCACCTATAACCTTCTTTAAACATGAAACATGGAAAACTGGGTGCACTCGGGAAGCAGTGGGAAGCTCCAATTTGTATGCCATAGTACCAATCTTTTGAAACACCTTGTACGGACTATAATACTTTGGTGATAATTTATTATCCTTCTTGGCTTGATTGAGGGGCATTTGTTTATATGGTTATAGCCATATGAATACCTATTCACCTACATCAAAACTTCTTTCACTACGATTTTGATCTTCCTATTGTTTCATTCCATTCTGCGCCAACGTGAGGTTATCCTTTAAGAGTTGGAGAACTAGTCGTTGATGCTTGATGTCATGTTCCACTTCTTGAGCCTTAGAATTTTCTCATAAATATGATGTGATGGATGGTGGATGATATCCATAAAGTGCCATAAATGGGGTTATTTTTGCTGCAATATGGAAGGAAGTGTTATACTACCATTTAGAGAGAGGCAACTATTTGACCCATTGTGTTTGTTTATCAGATACAAAGCAACAAAGATATCCTTCCCAACATTTTTTACTATCTCAATTTTCCCATCAGATTGAGGATAATAAGATGAGCTATTAGCTAACTGAGTATCGAGACAAAAAAATAATTCTGTCCAAAAATTTCCAGTGAAAATGGGATCTTTGTCACTTACAACAATCTTTGGGTTTCCATGTAGCTTTTGAATTGTTTCCATAAATGCAGTAGAAACTGTAGTGGATTTAAATATATGTGATAATGCACAAAAGTGTGGATACTTGGTAAGTCTCTCAACTACCACCATGATGACACTCTTTCCTTCGGACTTGAGTAAACCTGTGATCAAATCCATTGAAACCTCCTCCCAACGTTTCCTTGGAATGGATAAAGGTTGTAATAGACCTGGGGTCTTAATTGTTTCAGCTTTATTTTGTTGGCAAACCAAACATTCTACCACAAACTTTTGAATATCAAATTTAAGTTCATCCCAAAAAAATTCCTTCTTAACCCTGTGGTAAGTTTTTAAAAATCTTGAGTGCCCTCCCAAGGGAGAAGTGTGCAACTCCATAAGAATCTTTTGTTTGAGTTTGGAATTCTTACATAGGTATAAGCGATCTTTGCACCATAACGAACCATTTTTCCAGCTAAATGTATCAGATGTATTGGGATGTTGTTGTAACTTTTGAATGAGTGGCCACACTTCTTCATCATTCTTCCATTCCTCCCTTGCTTCGTTTATCTAATATGGTTGGATAATAGAAATGGTGCACAACAATGCTTCCACATCCTCATCCTTTCTTAAGAGTGTATCTGCCACAACATTTTGCTTCCCTTTTTTGTGGATGATTTCAAAGTCATAACCCAACATCTTTGTGACCCATTTTTGTTGCTCTTTAGAGGATAATCTTTGTTCTAAAAATATTTAAGACTATCATGATCTGTTTTTACCTTGAAGTGTCTTCCCATTAGGTAGGGTCGCCATTTCTTAAGTGCATGTAGTATTGCCAACATTTCCTTCTCATAAATAGATTTGTGTAAATACTTTCCCTTGATTGGACGATTTTCAAAAGCAATGGGTCTTTCATCTTGTATTAAAACAGCACCAATTCCATTTCCTGAAGCATCACATTCCACAATAAAGGTTTTTGTGAAGTCCAGCATAGCTAAGACCGGTGCTTGGCACATTGCCTCTTTAAGATGTTCAAAGGCCTTTGTTGCTTTTGGAGTCCATGAAAATGCATCTTTCTTCAATAATGTTGTTAAAGGTCTTGCTATTCTCCCATAATTCTTAACAAATTTGCGACAATACCCTGTCAACCCGAGAAATCCTCACAGATGCTTTATGGATGTGGGGATTTTCCATTCCTTAATGACTTTAATTTTGCTAAGGTCTACAATATGACCCAGATATTCCACCTCTTGTACTCCAAAGAAACATTTGGAGCTTTTTGCATATAATCGTTTCTCCTCCAATAGTTTGAGCACCCTGTCAATATGTTGAACATGATCCTTCCAAGACTTTCTGTAGATTAGTATATCATCAAAAAATAGTAACACAAATTCTCTAAGGAAGGGTTTGAAAATTGAATTCATCAAACCTTGAAATGTAGAAGGTGCATTGGTAAGGCCAAAAGGCATGACCAAAAATTCATAATGACCCTCATGAGTTCTAAATGTTGTTTTCAGAATGTCGTCAGTCTTCATT
>APFE030355797.1:227502-307509 GCA_000404065.3 Pinus taeda
GATGATTGGTCATGTTGGTAAAAATAGATGGACTTCTATTTTTAGACATATGGGCAGAGTCTATTTTTAGACTACCAGGCTAAAAATAGAACAGTCGAATATTATTAGCTCTTAATAATATTTGAACTATAAACATTGTCTTATTCTCTTGGAGCACTTCAGTTCGAGCTACAGATGTGGCACATGCAACTGCCAGAAGGAAATACACTTTTATTATGGGTTACTTGAGCTATTGCATGAAGGACTTCAGTTAGAACTTCAATGATTGAGTTCTGTGGAGTTGGATGAGCAGTTAATGGAGTTGTGTTCAGTTTGACTTAGTTGAACTAGTTGTATTTAGTCTAACTAACAAATACAGTAGTGATGAGTGATCTGAATTAGTTATTAATTAATTCACTAATTATTAAATCATGAATCAACTGAGGAATACATCAGTTAACTCAGTGCATGGACAGTTCTGTGGAGACAAGTGTTAGAGGTGAGTGAAAGGGCAAGACAGCTCTCAGTTGTGACTATAGTTGTGCATGTGATTTGCACATGCATGGATTGAGTAATGCCAATAAGGATTGCATAGTGTTACTCAAGGGAAATATGAGTTTGGTTCAGCCATTTAGTAGCATTCTCATATAGGATTGTGCAGTGGAGACAGGCAAGCAGCGGAGGAGATTTGAGCCAGTGATTGATTCAGATCTGAGCTAGTTTATGTGTAACAGGTGGAGATAGTACCGAGTACTTGTGAGGAGTATTGTACTATGTATTTTTACATGTTCTCAATCAATATAATATACAGATCGTTGGGGGTTTTCAGTTGTATGCTTTCCCCATGATATACTGTGTTGACATGTGTGATTGATGCTTCAATGTGCGCATGCGATTATTTATTAATACTGCTAAATTGATGATCAACGTAGAGGAGGTTATGTATTATGCATGATTCCGTAAATAGTGTATAATCATGATAATCTCTATGAATAAGTTTCATATTATTCAAAATTTATACACACACAAAATTTCATGAAAATTAAAAGCTATTGTACCCAAGGATTGTAGCCATTGGACTCCTAGTAAAACATCAGCACCACCCATTGGAATGGAAAGAATTGGGTTATTCAATGCATATTCTCCCATGGATAGCTTGATATTATGGCACTTTCCAGAGCAATTTATGGTTCCTCCACTTGCAACCATCACTTGACACTCTGGTGCTGGATATAGGAAGCAGTTTAATTCCTTTGCTATCTTACAATGAATAAAATTATGGGTACTTCCCGAATCAATCAACACTATTACCTTTTTCTTCTCGATATCTCCTTCTATCTTGATAGTTTTAGAAGTGGTAATTCTAACCAATGCATTACAAGATATGGTCGGATTCATTTCTTCCTTATCTAGGGTTTGTTCCTGGAGTATATCCTCTTCTTTTGACATTTCTTGTTCCTTTTCTTCCTTCTCTTCACAATCTATGTAGAATAATGTCATCTCAGCACACTTATGAGGTTTAGTGTATTTGCTATCACAACTGTAACAAAGCCCTTTTGCTCGTTTTTCTTCCAATTGTTGTGGTGTCAACCTTGTAGGTTGTGGAAGGCTATGGGAAACAACACTTCCATCTTTATAGTTGTGAGTGGTAGGATTCCTGGTTGTCATAATTTTTCTTTCCATTTTTCTTGCTAACCTAAATGCCTTCTCCAATGAATCAGGTTCCCAAAGGCGAACCTAATGTTGGATATTATCCTTTGAAGTCCCTATGAACATGTCAATCCTATGCTCCTATGGAATATCTTTTACCCTTATGTTCAAATTTTGGAAGTCCTCAATGTGCTCCATAATTGAACCCTTTTGTTTGAGATTTATCAATTGGCTAAAAAAGGTGTTTCTTTTTGTATCCTCATAATGTGCTATCATTTCTTCCGTAAAAATTTCCCAAGTGACAATTTTTTTACAAGAGCAAAGCCATCGATACCATACAACCTGATTTGGTTCCAAATATAAAGTTTCAATACATACCTTTTGTGTGTTTTGCACATTATGGAGATCAAAAAATTGCTCCATCTGTAGTATCCATGTTCCGAGATCCTTGCCATCAAACTTCCTCATATCGATTTTTGAAACATGGTGGGTCTTCTGCTGGCATTATGATACAAGTATTATCCTTGATGGAAACTCTACAAGCCAACTCATTTTTTATAAGAGGCTAATAGGAATTTTCAGAGGCAATAGGGCAATGGTACAGAGGATCAGGAAGATGAAACTAAGGTCTATTGATTAGAATAAAGAAGTTGAAGGAAGAAGATGATGTAAGAGCAGTTTAAGAGATACACACAGGTTCACTTAGTCCAAGCAGTGTATACACACAGGTACTCAAAATAGAAATAGCGTATAATGTACACACGCACTCCCACAGAAGGCAAAGCATGTACATGTTGAAAACCATGGTTTTGGTTTGAGTTATTTGTTCCAAGGTATCTTTGGACCATGATATTGACCCTAGGTATTTCATCTGAGGTATTTGATCCAAGGTGTTGGTCCTAAGTGGATGCGGTCCATGGTATTAAGAAAGGAAAAAAACTATCTAAAGAAGAGAGGATCATAAGGCCAGATGTGCGAGTGAATAAGATTCTAAGGAATATTTCTATCTGAAGTATATTTTATGTTGCAGGGTTATGTTTGGGACTAGATCTGAAATATTTATGTGCACCTTGAGTTCAATATTGGATCAGGATCATGAGACCTAAAATGACTTATTCTTGAATGATTTGATATTGGTTGAGGCTAGATCTGATGTTTTGTGTCTGTTTTATTCGGTATCTATCATGATCTGGGTTTTTTTGAAGTCTCGAATTACAACAAAGTTCTGAGTCAGTATTTTCATATTTGTACGCAGGTTCATCTCAGCAAAAGAGTGTATACACGCAGGTTATATTCTTTCAAGTAGCGTATACAAAAGAAAGGCTTGATGTTCAGAGATGATTGATCTATCAGATCAGCATTGCTGATTTATTGCTGCTACTATTTTACTGTTGTCCGTCAATGAAGTATTATTAGATTTGAATGTAAATTTGAATGCATAAGGAAGTTGATATTTGATTGATTGTATAAGTGAAAATAAGTGTTTTTTTTTGCCTTCCTGTGTAAAGTTCTGTAAGTTGACAGTAGATATTCAGTACACTGCTAGTTGGTACAATTTGTGATTCGGATATTTTATGGTTTAGAATCTTTAGAGGTGTATGCAAATTGGGCTGAAGGAAGTAGCGTATACACATAGGTTTTCTTCATTAAAGTAGCGTATATAGTCTGACACATGAATTTTTGAGGTTTCAGTTGGTTCTGAATGTTGATACAGTTTTTTGGGTTCAGCACAGTGTTTTGATGACGGTGATCTGATTGTTTCAGATTAACTACATGTTGGTTGATGAAGTTTGAGTTTCTAAATTTCTGACGTGTTATTGATGAGTCAAGGTCTTCATATGTCTTGATACGTGCCAGGAGCATCCAGTCTAAAAATTCATGAAACGTGGTCCCTTGTGGAAGAGTGGAGTTTTCTGTAGGCTGGCACCTACATACTAGTAAACATATTGGCTATTACAAGAGCTAGGGGGTTGTAGCTCCCTTCCAGTAGAAGTTGGACAACGAGAGAACGTTATAACCTTCTGCAGGTAGAAGCCTACGTACTGGTATGAATCTACACCATTACAAGATTGTAAACATATTTTCTTATTATTAAAAGAACACAAAGACGATAGCAACAAGTGGTTTTCACCCTCATTGGGTTTCCACCTTAAATCTTGGTGTTCATGTGTGTTGCTTAAGTTTAATAGTTTATTATGTTTATACTGCACATGGTTACTGTTTAACGATTGATGAAGTATTGATGCATTGATTAAAGATCAAGATATGATGAATTAAATAAATCATAAGTTTACTACATATACACTGGTTGCCTTAAAGACAGTTTCGTGTACATGCTAGTTCCCCTCTCTGAAGTAGCATATATAAATCTGATTATGAAAAAGAAAAATTCTTGATCTGATAATACTGATTCGCCCCCCATCTCAATATTATTTCCAACAATTGGGATTAGAGCAGGTCCTTTAAAAGAAACTTGATCGCTTGAAGGAAGATCCATCAAGATGAATAATCACGAAAGCATGGGATCCATCAGACCGCCAATCTTCGATTGGAGCAACCTTGTTTACTAGAAAATAAGAACCACATCCTATCTACAATCTCTTGGAACAGATGTCTGGGAAATTGTGGAAGGAGGATATAAATTTCCAACAGCAATTCCTACAGATGCAATAGGTAAAACACAATATGAAACCAATACCAAAGTTGTCAATACTTTATTGGGAAGTTTGTCACAATCAGAGTTTGTCAAAGTCATGCAGCTCAAATCAGCCAAAGACATATGGGACAAAATCGTTCAAAGCTACGAAGGAGACTCTTAGGTAAAACATGCTAAGCTTCAAACTCTCAGAATTCAGTATGACACTCTTAATATGCATAGTGATGAGAGTATAGCTAGTTACTTCTTATGTATACACGAGGTTGTTAATTGTATGAAGAACTTGGGTTAAGAAATAAAGGAAGTTACCTTAGTTGAGAAAATTTTTAGATCCTTGTCTGCTAAATTTGAACCAAAAGTGTTTGCCATATAAGAAAAACAGGATCTGCAAAATATCACTATGACATAGCTTCCTGGAATCCTAACTTCTTTTGAGATGACAAAAGGAGGTCCATCAGATATGAGAGAAGCTGCATTTAAAGCTTTAATAAAAGGAAAAGAAAAGGAAGAACACAACGAATCAGGACACATTTCAGAAGAAGAAGATGAGGTAAATTTTGTCAAGAAGCTTCAACGGGGTTCTAGAAGGTTCAGAGGTAAGCTACCTTTCAAATTCTTTGCTTGTGGTAGAGTTGTTCATTATGCTACCAGATGTCCTCATCAAAATAAATATGAAAAAGGAAAGGAATATGCAAAAGGGAATAGGAAACAAGTTGTGAATAGAAGGAGTTACTATACTCATGAAGATAGTGACGGTTTATCTAATAGTGATGAAGATGAAACTAGTCAAGATTATAGAAATCTCATGGCTTATGATAGCGATGATTTTTGGGATAGTTTAGAAGAGGGTAGTGATGATTTATCTAATAGTGATGATTATAGACTTCTCATGGCTTATGACAATGATGATTTTTAGGATGCTTTAGAAGAAGAAAACTTTCATGAAGAAATCTCTAAACTCAAAATCTGTTTAGAAGAAAAGAATATGATTAAAGATACTTTGACATACCAACTTGTTGAAAAAGAAAAACACAATGAAAAACTAGAATCTGAAATTGTGGGTCTAAGAAAGATCTTGAGAAAGAAAATTCTCTCAATCTTAGATTTTCTAAAGGATCAAAAACTTTAAATGAAATTATCAAAGTTCAACATTCTCCTCTAATAAAGACAAGTCTTGGATATACTGAAGAAGCATCTCAATCACAGAAGTCATCAACCTCCACCAAATCTATCTTGATGCAACAAAGACCAGTGAACAGTATGACAATCGTCAGCAAAGGCATAAATATGATCACCAGGTAAATCATACTCAATTTGCTCCAAGGATGAATATCAATAGAAGCCACAACCAACCTCAGGAAAATCATACTCAATTTGCTCCAAAGATGAATATCAATAGAAACTAAAATCAATAGGTAAATAGATTTGATATTCATAGAAACTTCTTTAATGGGCAATGTTTTTCATCTCATAATTTTGGGCACAAAGTTGCTCAATGTGTTGCTTACAAAACCATCATGACTAGAGAAGCACGAAATCAAAGGAATGTAACAGGGATCAAGAGAAGTTCCTATAATAACTTTTCTCCTCTTGAAAATGAAACAGAATGCTCAATTTGTAACAACTTTGGTCATGAAGAATCTGAATACAGGAGCAAATTTCAGAAAACACCTCAAAAGGAGAAAATGCCATTAAATCCCAAGATATGGAGAAGGAAAGAATCTCAAACAGAAAGATGTGGTATAGCCTTGTATGTAGAGGACAAGAAAATTAGTGGTACATCGACAGTGGATGCTCCAAACATATGACAAGTAACAAAGAGAAACTTCACTCGTATAATGCCTTAGAAAAGGAAAAGAATGTCTCATTTGGAAATGACACTCTAGCTGTCATAAAAGGTAAATGTTATGTTTTCTTGAAAGAAAAGGTTAAAGCTGGAAATGTTATGTATGTAGATGGTTTAAAGCATAACTTATTGAGTGTCAGTCAAATGTGTGATCAAGGAAATGAAGTGGTGTTTCAATCAAACAGATGTGTTGTTTGTGAGCTTGATATAGGAGAGACCATGATCAAAGGTAAAAGAACTCCAAACAACTTATAAAAACTTAAAGGAGGACAACAATAATGATATCTAAGCAAAAATGATGAAAATTGGCTGTGGCATAGAAGATTGGGACATCTAAGCTTTTATCAAATAAGAAAAGCATGTAGACTCAAGGTTGCTTGTCATCTTCCAGATATCAGTATCCCAGAAAATACAATATGAAAACCATGTCAAATCGGTAAGCAAACTAGAGTTCACTTCATGGAAAAAGAAGGATCAACTAGTAAGCCTCTTGAACTTATCCATATTGATTTATGTTGACGAACAAGGAAAAAGTAACTTCATGGAGAAGGATACTTTATTTTGTTCATTAATGATTTTTCCAGAATGTGTTGAATAGGTCTTCTAAAGCATAAAGATGAAGCATTTGAAAAGTTCCAAGCCTTCAAAGCTTTGGTTAAAAATGGATCAGATCAAAAAAGCAAATGCCTCAGATCTGATCGAGGAGGGGAATTTATATCGGATGAATTCTTTGACTTTTGTCAACAACATGGAATAAAAATGGAATTATGTACTACAAGAACACCTCAGCAAAATGATGTAGTACAACGATGAATAGAACAGTTCAACAAATGGCTCGAGCCATGCTAGATGAAGCTGGAACTCCTGCAACCTTCTGGGGTGAAGTTGCATTCACTGTTGTGACTAATCTCAACAAAGCAAATTTTCGGGTAAAAAGCACTCAAACTCCACATGAACTTTGGTATGGGAAGACTCCTACTGTAAAATACTTTAAAGATTTTGGAAGAAAATGTTTTATCAAAAGGACTGATGAGAAACTTGGTAAGTTTGAACCTACAGCAAATGAAGGGATTCTTCTTAGTTATTCTTCCAGAAGTAAAGGATATAAATACTATAATAAAAGACTTGGGAAAATTTTTGAAAGCATTGATGTTGTAGTTGATGAAGCATGCAGAAATCCAAAACAAATAAAATCAACAGAAGATTATGACAATGAGGAAGATGGGGATTACTTTCCCACATCAAATCCAAATTATATTGAAGAAGAAACCAATGAAGCACCAAAAGAAGATATTATGGTAGAAGAAAAGACTCCATCCAGGTATGTTCAGAAAAATCATCCAGAAACTCAAATTTTAGGATAAAGGGAGGCCAGTGTACAGACAAGAAGAACTATTACAAGGACCTCAAGCTATGTAGCATTACTATCCTCCACCAAACTTCAAAATGTAAATGAAGCATGCAAAAATGAATGTTGGGTCAAGGCCATAGATGAAGAACTTGAGCAAATTGAAAAAAATGACACTTGGGAATTAGTTCCTAGACCTCATGATAAAAATATTATAGGAACTCAATGGATATTCAAGAACAAGCTGAATGAAAATGGAGAAGTCATTAGAAACAAGGCTAGACTTGTTTGTAAAGGGTATGCTCAACAAGAAGGTATATATTTTGAAGAAAATTTTGCAGTTGTTGCCAGACTTGAAGCCATAAGAATGTTTCTTTCTCTTTCCAGTTTCCAGAAATTCAAAGTATACCAAATGGATGTAAAATCGGCCTTCCTTAATGGAGATTTAGAAGAAGAAGATTATATTGAACAGCTAGAAGGATTCATTCTTGGAAATGATGCAAAACTTGTATGCAGACTCAAAAAGGCTCTCTATGGTCTGAAATAGGCTCCAAAGGCTTGGTATTACCGCCCTGACAAATATCTACACCAACAAGGTTTTACAAAAGGTTCTACAAATAGCAATTTATATACAAAGATTGAAAATGATAAATCACTAATTATTATTGTTTATGTTGATGATATCATTTTTTGTAGCAATGAAGAATACATGAGTCAGAATTTTGCTTCAGTAATGCAGCAAGAATTTGAAATGTCCTTGCTTGGTGAACTTACCTATTTTCTTGGTCTACAAGTTCAGCATACTAAAGATGGTATTTTTCTTTCACAAACCAAATATCTCAAGCAGATCTTGAAAATGTACGGAATGGAAGATTCTAAAGTTGTATGTACTCCAATGGTAACAGGATGCAGTCTCAGCTCAAATGATGAATCAACAACAGTACATAAACCAACTTACAGATCCATGATTGGCAATCTACTTTATCTAACAGGTACCTAACCTGACACCATGCATGCAGTAGGAATAGTTGGAATATTCCAAGAAAATCCAAAGAAATCACACCTTTAGGCAATCAAAAGAATTTTCAAATATCTTCAAGGAACTCAGGACTTTGGACTATGGTATCCTAGAGATGCAGATCTTACTCTTCGTGCATATACAGATGCAGATTGGGCAGGAAGTGTTAATGATAGAAAAAGCACTAGTGGTGGTGCACTCTATATGGGTTCCAAGTTAGTGTCTTGGTTAAGCAATAAACAAAGTTCAATTGCTTTCTCTACAGCTAAAGCAGAATATGTGGTTGTTGCATCTTGCTGCACACAACTACTTTGGATAATGCAAACTTTACAAGACATTCAGATCACATGTAATCCACCCATATCCATTCTATGTGATAATACAAGTTCCATCAATATTTCAAAGAATCTAGTCATACACTCCAATACCAAGCACATACCCATCTAGTACCATTTTCTATGAGAACAAGTGCTTGAACAAAAGGTCAAATTGGAGTATGTCCCCTCCAATGAACAAGTTGCTGATATATTCACTAAACCACTGCCTAGAGAAACATTTGAATATCTTAGACAAAATTTGGGAGTTGTTGCTACATCATCCTGCTGTTAAATCCAGTTTTTCATAGGAAGTTTACTACACGCTGGTTTCATGAAGTATATGCACAGATACATGCAGGTTGCCTTGGCTGAAAGTGCATATATGTTTTTCTAACAAAAAAAAAGTGGTAGCACAGGTTCAGGGGGAGCGTTCACATTCCACATTGTTGGAATTATGGTTGCTAAACTTAGTTATTTCTAAGTTGCATCAGTCATTAGTGTGATATGACTTCTTCTATCATGGTATATATTTCAATGAGTTCCATTGGTCATATGATGTAATTTGTTTCCCCAATATCCTTGGGATGGATGATGTAATAATTGTTGTATTTATGTCATGTATAAACTTTGGTATATCCCCACTTGGTTGGGCAGATGAGTCAAATATGGTGTATCCCCACTTGGTTGGGTGCTTGATGTATGCATGAGTTCGTGGTCATAGGGACGTCATACTCACTTTATTGAGTTATAGTGTCATGTTATTATATTGAATCATCTCTCTACAGTCTCGGTATGTACTCAGGGGAAGTATGGATAGCATCATGAAAATGACGAGAGTAGAGTGGTCCGCCCTTTGCCCTTGATGTCAAAGGGGGAGAGTATTTTGGTATTTTGGTGTTGTATGGTATCTCTAACAGTCTGTACATCTTGCAGTATTAAACACCATCATGGTTGCCATCAAGTCCAAAGGGGGAGATTATTGGCATTATGATACAAGTATTGTCCTTGATGGCAACTCTACAAGTCAACTCAGTTTTGATAAGAGGCTAATAGGAATTTTCAGAGGCAATAGGGCAGTGGTACAGAGGATCAGGAAGATGGAACTAAGGTCCATTGATCAGAATAAAGAAGTTGAAGGAAGAAGATGATGTAAGAGCAATTTAAGAGATACACGTAGGTTCACTTAGTCCAAGCAGCATATACACGTAGGTTCTTAGAACAGAAAACGTATAATGTACACATGTACTCCCACAGAAGGCAAAGCATGTACATGTTGAAAACCATGGTTTTGGTCTGAGGTATTTGTTCCAAGGTATCTTTGGACCATGATATTGACCCTAGGTATTTAGTCCAATGTATTCGGTCTGTCGTATTTGATCCAAGGTATTGGTCCTAAGTGGATTCGGTCCATGGTATTGAGAAAAGCCAAAAACTATATAAAGAAGAGAGGATCATAAGGCTAGATGTGCAAGTGAATAAGATTCTAAGGAATAATTCTATCTGAAGTATATTTTATGTTGCAGGGTTATGTTTGGGACTAGATCTGAAATATTTGTGTGCACCTTGAGTTCAATATTGGATCAGGATTATGAGACCTGAAATGACTTATTCTTGAATGATCTAATATTGGTTAAGGCTAGATCTGATGTTTTGCATCTGTTTTATTCATTATCTATCATGATCTCGATTTGTCTAAAGTTTGAAATTGCAGCAAAGTTCAGAGTCAATATTTTCATATTTGTATGTAGGTTCGTCTCGACAAAAGAGCATATACAAACGCGTTATGTTCTTTCAAGTAGAGTATACAAAGGAAAGGCTTAATGTTCATAGATGATTGATCTATCAGATCAGTATCACTGATTTATTGCTGCTTCTATTTTATTGTTGTCCGAGAACAAAGTATTCTTAAATCTGAATGTAAATCGGAATGCATAAGGAGGTTGATATTTGATTGATTGTATAAGTGAGAAGAAGTGTTTTTTGTTGCCTGCCTATGTAAAGTTCTGTAAGTTGATAAAGTTCTGTTAGTGCACTGTTTGTTGGTACAGTTTGTGATTCAGAGATTTTATGATTTAGAATATTTAGAGGTATATGCAGGTTGGGCTAAAGGAAGTAGTGTATACACAAAGGTTTTCTTCATTTAAGTAGCGTATATATTCTGACACATGAATTTTTGAGGTTTCAGTTGGTTCTGAATGTTGATGCAGTTTTCTGGGTTCAACACAGTGTTCTTATGACAATGATCTGATTGTTTCAAATTAACTGCATGTCAGTTGATGAAGTTTGAGTTTCTAAATTTCTAATGGGTTATTGATGAGTCAAGGTCTTCATATGTCTTGATATGTGCCAGGAGCATCTAGTCTGAAAATTCATGAAACGTGGTCCCTAGTGGAAGAGTGGAGTTTTATGTAGGCTAGCACCTACGTACTAGTAAACATATTGGCTAGTACAAGAGCTAGGGGGTTGTAGCTCCCTTCCAGTAGAAGCTAGATAATGAGAGAAGGTTGTAACCTTCTACAGGTAAAAGCCTGCGTACTGGTATAAGTTTGCACTAGTACAAGATTGTAAACAAATTTTCTTATTATTAAAAGAAGACAGAGACGACAGTTGCAGGTGTTTTTCACCAACATTGGGTTTCCACCTTAAATCTTGTTGTTCATGTGTGTTTCTTATGTGTAATGGTTTATTATGTTTATACTACACATGGTTAATGTTTAATGATTGTTGAAGTATTGATCCATTGATTAAAGATCGACGTATGATGAGTTAATTGAATCATAAGTTTACTGCATATGTGTTGGTTGCCTTAAAGATAGTTGCGTGTACACGCTAGTTCCCCTCTCTAAAGTAGCGTATATAAATTTGATTATGAAAAAGAAAAATTATTAATCTGATAATACTGATTCACCCCCTTATCAGTATTATTTCCAACATTAGATTCTATGAAATCATGATTAAAAGTTCTTTTTTTCTCATCATGAGTTTCCTTTACTACCCTTTCACCATTAGTGACCATTTCTTGTAGCAACTTATTCAAATTTATCTTCAATTCTTCCATCTTATTGTCCATGCCATTAATCTTAGATTCCACGCCATCCATATTAACTTGCATTCCATTCATATTAGCTTCCACGTCATTCATCTTGGCTTCATTTACCTTTAGTGAGAGTGAAATTTGTTGTACCTGGTCTTGTAATTTTGATATATCATGTTGCATTTCTTCCTCTTCTTCACAAGGCATGCTAGAGATTTTAGGTTTCTTACTAGGTGTTTCCATTTTCTTTCTTCGGGGCATTAATTAATGTTAATAATTCTTCACTATTCCTTTTGAATTCCTTCAAACTAATTTTTCAAACCAATCTTATGCAAAATTTAAAAAAAAACTACACACCTTTTTTTCACTTTGTAAGAGCTCGATATTGAATCTGTTGTATCTTTGTAGCTGCGGATCTTGAATATCTGAAATCTCGTCCTGCGGTAGCCCTTTGAGGCCTCTTTCTAACCCCACAAGTCTAATCAAGATTGATTCTCCAAGGAAGATTTATGCCAAATCTCCCACGGTGACCTGAGTATATGTTATATACCTAGGGGGGATAATATGGGGTACCAAGGGAGGTACCCAAGGTAATAATGTAATAATGAGATGGGCCATAGTATAAATAAGGTGGTACCCATATCATGTAAGGGACCACAAGTAGTTAGTAATAATGTAATGGGCCCATGGTATTAGTGGATGGTATGAGAACATGGTAATGATCCATGGTATTGCATGTATGAGGCCTATATAGAGGCTAGAGACTCCACATGGAGGGATGCAAGTAAAGTGGTATCAGAGCACTTTCTGGGCAAAAAGTGGAGATTTTTTTTTTTTTTTTTTTTTGCAGGATTTCAGGGGCGGCGAGTTTGCAGATCATATTTGTACATTTTGGTGCAAGATCTACAAAATCTAATTGCAGATCTGGATTCTATGTTAAAAAATACCCGATTTAAAAAAAAAATCGGTCGAATCGGAGTCCGGATGAAGAAAATATCGCTGATCTAAAAATCAATGTGGTTGCATATAATTTTTCATGGCAGCGAGTTTGCGGCACAAATCTGGACATCTTGGTGCAAGATTTGCAAAATCTAATTGTATATCTAGATTCTTTGTGAAAAAATACCCAATTTCAAAAAAACATTCAGTTGAATCGGAGCCCAGATGAGGGAGATATCGCTGATTACAAATCAGCACTTTTTGTAGAAATTTTGGTGACGGCGAGAGAGTTGCAGCACAGATTTGAAATTCCAGTGCCTGGATCAAGATTTCTATCACATGGGTAGATACAGAATGATTGTTCCATTTATGAAAACAGGTCATAATAAGGATTCTGAGCAATATTGACGAAACTGTGACAAGTTCAAATTTTTGCCAAGCAAGCGAATTTTTTCTCAAACCCTCTTCATGGAAAAGTTTACTGGAAAAGATGATAGCCTTACTATTGAAGAATTCATACAAAATCTAACGAACATAATTGGGGAGGGATGGAATTATATGGTACCACTTTTGTTGAAAGAAGAGGCCACCATATGATGGAAATCATTGGGCATCACTAACTTGGCCAAAGTCTTGGATGAAGAAATGGAAAAACTCCTTATGGACAAATGATCTCGGGCTAGAAAACAAGATAAGGGGAAACATGTGGGGTTATTTCCTACTGGTATATCCTTATTGTAGGTTCATGGGTTGATTCAGAAGGAGAAGATCATTGTGTCTATAAATCCTAGTTGCAATCATAATTTTATCAATGTTAATTTGGAAAATAAAATGCAAGTCCCAGCAAAACATATTGAAAATACACAGGTTGATGATAAGGATGTTCAAATTTATAAGGATATGAAACTTTCTATGGATAAGTATGTGTTTCATGGTGATTTTTATGCTTCAGATATGGATAACATGGATTTTGTTTTGGGATACCCTTGGATGGAATTAGTGGGTACTATAAATATTAATGTGCAGAAGAAATTCCTAAAGCTCTGGTATAAAAAGAAGAAAATTACATTACAGGATATTTCCATTAATAAGCAGGTAGAGTCCAAGGAGGTTGAAGCAGAAGATGTTACAGGGACTAACATATCAGATGATGAGTAGTTGATGGTCGACAATCAAACACAAACAGAGGCTGAAGCCGAAAAGGTAACAGGTGTTGACACATCTGATGAGGGTTCAGTGGTTGAAGTCATATTGGAAAAGAAGACACCACAACAGGCACCACAATAGGGTGAATTAAAGAAAAAGACACTGTGGGTTAAAACTTCAACATATCATCACCCACATCACCCCGCAAGACAACCATCAAGATGGAAACCAAGTATTCACAACCCCCGTATGACGGATAACAAGGAGCGAAGATCCACCTACTACACATCAACACAGAAGAGCTGCCATGGTCAACTTCCATATCAAGCGAGCGAGGCACGAGCGATATCAAGGGTTCACCTTTCTCTTGGATGGCTAGATGCACATGCATGGTACCAGTGGACTACTCTTTTGAGTATATCTTATTATTTGTGTTCTTCCCATGTTTCGGGGACGAAACATGCTAAGGGGGGTGGAATGTTATATACCTAGGGGGGGTAATATGGGGTACCAAGGGAGTACCTCAGGTAATAATGTAATAATGAGATGGGCCATAGTAATAAATAAGGTGGTTAACCCATATCATGTAAGGGACCACAAGTAGTTAGTAATAATGTAATGGGCCCATGGTATTAGTGGATGGTATGAGGGAACCATGGTAATGATCCATGGCATTGCATGTATGAGGCCTATATAGAGGCTAGAGACTCCACATGGAGGGATGTCAAGAAATATAGTGAAGGAATTATTGTATGAACAGGCATATGGCTTGTGGAGTATTCTCCTTCCTTAAGGAGTGATTGTATGGTGTTGCCCTACCTTAAGGGTTTGATCAATAAAGATTCGTTTCATATTATTTTTGGGTTTATTTGCATTGTCTCATACTTTCTTATCAGATCTATAATATTTCTGGGTTAGATCTACAACAAGTGGTATCAAAGCTACAACAAGTGGTATCAGAGTTATAACAAATAGTGTCAACCAACAATCCTTTGATTTGTCCAATTTGTCCACCAGTCGACATTGGTTCTTGTGTGATAGTGTTGACAATGGTTCCTCTAGTTGTCCCTACAAATTTCAGTATTGGGGGAGAGATATTTTATTTCACCAAGAATCTAGGGGTGTGAAATTTCCTTGCCCCTCTTAGCAGGGTGGCAGAAAGTGGAGAATGAGGGATATCCTCCTCTATTCCTATCCTTTTTTCACCTGCTGCTTTAATTACTTCTCCTTCCCCTGACTTTTCTACACTTTCCTTCTCCTTTTCCAGTGCCACCTGCTTTTCCCTTCCAGCCACTTCCTCAACAGTCGACATTGGTTCTTATGTAACAACATCGACCACAACTTGCACTTCTTTCACTAGTTTATCCATCACTTTGGCAGGCGCTGTTGGTTCTTTTGTGAGAACACCACCTACGATTTCTTATGCTACCAGTAATTCTTCCATCAACTTAGTGGTCGACGCTTGTGTAACAACATTGACTGCACTTCCTTCCACTTCCATTACTTCTGTTTCTAGATTGATAGTCAATGTTGGTTCCTTTGTAGCATCATCATTTGCACCTCCTTCTACCTCCATTTCTTCTTCTTATAGGTGAACAATCGATGTTGGTTCTTTTGCAATAACATCGTCTACGGCCCCTTTCTCAATTGGCAATTCTGCTGTAGCCTACTCCATCACTAATGCTTCCACTTATTCAACATCTAAAGTTGGTTCTTGTGTAACAACATCTTCTGTGACTTATTCTTCTTCCACTAATCTCTCTTCCTCTCTTGCTAGCATCATGGCCACAAGTTCTTCTTCTACCAATTCAATAAATTGTGGCCAAGCCACAACATTTTATGACAGGGCATGCACCAACAGTAGCCTAACAAGCCCATGGTTTGTGAGGACCACCAATGGTTGTCATGATAAATGAGAAAACAATGTCATTAATTACATATTATTCCATAATAAATGTGGCATATCTAGATAATTCACATAATGGAACCGAAGGCATGAAAGAAGTTTAAAATGGTATTTGAATAGGGTAAAAAGCCACCCTTCACAAGTGATGTTTCACATCACAAAATATGCGACCTCGGCCCATGGATGTGGCAAATACTTCCGATTGTATCCCATTCCATTTGTAACCACGTTATCCCTTGCCTGCAAGAATAATTTCAAAAATTATGGTAGAGGTGATTTCCAGGTGAACCATTTCTACCCACATTGCGGTAATTTACTAACCGTCGAAATAACTTCCTCTGTGATAGGAATTTCCAATCCACGAACTCTGGAATAATTCCCATCCAAGTTCAACAAAAAATCGATTATAACGGATTCATCGAATCCCTGCAACCTCTTAAAATAGGTATGCCACTGCGCATTCTGAAAAACCTTCCATACATCCGGATGACGTCAAACCTGCATTGTGTCTTAAGGTTAATTCCTAACAACTTTCTCACCCATTCTACAAAATTTATCTGTAGCAACACTCGAAGTAGCATCAAAACCGTTGAGGAGAGCATTAGCTGGTAAAGTTGTGATGCCAGGGATTGCGGTTGTGAGGGATGTAGTGAAAGGGAAATCTGGGTGAATATTATGGAAAAATCCATGGTGGATCATGGTAAATAATGGAAATTATTACAATGCTTTGGAAAGGACCATAATTCAATTCAATCGTACATAGTTCAAGTTCGAATGCATATAGATAATTTCATAAGGCATGGTGGTGATCGAAATGTTAATGTGGAGTGTATGAGTTGGCATGAGGTTCAATAAAAATGATGATGAATCATTATTGCTATTAAATACGACATGTTTAACATTAATATAGTACCTCCCCCCAACTAAGGGACGATTGTCCACAGTCATGTTCAATCATGTCATAGGTGAAATGTCAATAAAATCCACGAATTCAATTGAGGATGTACCTGGTGAATTAGCTTGGTGGAGTAACAACACCAATGTACTTTGACGAAATCACGACAAACAGAGTAACAACATCGGAGGAGTAACAACATCGATGTACTTAGACGAAATCATGACAAATAGAGTAACAACACTAGAGCAGTAACAACACTAGTGTAGTACTTAGGCGAAATCAACATCTATAGAATAAAAACACTAGAGGAGTAACATCGCCTGTGAAGTAACAACACCAGTGAAGTACTTATATGAAATCATCATCCGTAGAGTATCAACACGAGAGGAGTAACAACACCAGTGGTGTAACAACACTAGCAAAGTACATGCAAGAAAAATAATGATAGAGTAATAAAAACATTATATATATATATATATATATATATATATATATATTATATATATATATATATATATAATTTTTTATTTTTTTTTACTAAGAGGTTCAGAGGAATAATTCATTGCACTAAAAGTTTCAAAACCAAAATTATTAGAGAGATGTTTAATAAAGGAGTCTTTGGAAACTGGATGGTGATACAATATGAGGCGATGTCCATTTACAACCAAGGGAGTATGTGCCTCATCGATTGTTACGAGTCTCACAGTCCCATTATGAAACACCGTTTCAACTTCATATGGTCTTAACCATCTAGAGTAGAGTTTTCCTTTAAATTATTTGAACCAAGAGTCATAGAGCAACACCAAATCTCCTCTTAAAAACAACTTTTCCTTAATAAATTTATCATGCCATTTAGTTCTTTTTTGTTGAATTGTAGCAGTGTTAAGGAAAACTACCAAATGCATTTCATCCAACTCATTTAACTGTTCCAGTCGGTGTTTCTATGTTTCAAGAAGATCCAAACCTACTTCATGGGATGTCTTGAGTGTCTTAATTTTTAATTCCATTAGAAACAAAGGGGATTTCCCATAGAGAAGCTCGTATGGTGAAAATCTTGTTGTGTTCCACCATTTTGTTCTAAACGACCAAAGTGCCTCAAGAAGATTTTAAGCTCAGTTTCGACGATGGTTTTTTACATTCTTCGTAAGGATATTCCCCAACACTTTATTTGTACTCTCGACTTGACCATTCATCTGAGGTTGATATGGAGATGTCACCCTGTGTTTGCTTCCATAATTCTTCATAAGTCTGAAACTATCTCTCTAGGAGCTCCATACTGAGTGAAAATTTATTCGAATAAGAAATATAAGACAATATATTATGTTGCTTTCACAACAACCTTGACCTATATCCACTTTGTCACATAATATGTGTAGAGTAGAATGTGGACTTTTTGGTGTGAGAATGGATTGAATGGCCCAACAAAATCAATAGCCCATTTCTCAAAGGGCTCAAGAATTGGTTGAGGCTTTAACGACATCTCATCCGACCGACTAGGCTGTCCCATTCGCTGGTAGTTATCGCACCCTCAGACATATTTCCTTGCATCACAAAAAATAAAGGGCCAATAGTATGCCATTTGTAACATCTTATGACTTATCCTCTTACCTTCAAAATTTCCCTCACAGGGTTCATTGTGAGTAGCTTTCGGGATATCATAGATGCCATCTTTGCCTATGCAACACCAGATTTGTTGATCAAGTCCTGTATAAAAGAGGTATCCCTCTATCCATGAATAGCGGGCACTATGATGGATAATACTTTGCTTCTCTCTGTATGATAAGTGTTGAGGTAATTTTCCTATAGAAAGGTAGTTAGAAATATCTACATACCACAGAGTGTGAGTATAAATTGCAAAAATATGTTCATATGGAAAACTATCCTCTACAAGTGCACCTTCATCACTAGTAATCAACTTAGATAGGAAATTTGCAACTACATTATCTTTACCTAGCTTATCTACAATGGTAATATCGAATTCTTGAATTAATAAAAACCATCTCGTAATATGACTAGGATTATCAGTTTGTTCATCAGATACTTGATGGTTGTATGATCAATGTGCATGAAAGTAGGATACCCTATAATGTAATGCCGAAACTTATTAATAACATAAATAACAACCAAAACTCCTTTTTATTCCATATGTCTAGTTTATTTATATTTTTAATTATTTACCATACCTTTTGAGTAAGTATAAAAAGACGTTTTATTTATTTACCATAACTCTAGTTTACTTATATTTTTATTTGTTTACACCCTTGCATGTATATAAGGTGACTTATGGAGTAAATATAAAAAATGTTTTATTTATTTACCATACTTCTCATTTATTATATTTTTATTAATTTACCATACCTCTTTTATAAATATGGTATTTGGCCCATAGGATTCACTTAAATAAAACCTATTCTTGAAAATGGGCGAGTGGATTCACTTAAATAAAACCGATTCTTGAAAATGGGCGAATGGAAGGTTGTAACTCCTAATTTCAAGGGCTAAATTTACCCTTTTTACCCTCTCCCTTAAAATAAGGTGGGATATTTGAGGTGATTTGTAAAAATGTACTATGATAGAAAATATTCGCCCACTAAAAATTTAAAACCCCTTAATTTCGCCAAAGGGCGAACATTCGCCCCTAAAATTTTCTATGGCATTTACTGTCTAGATTGGGTAAATAAATCCCACATTCAATAGTTTCTATAATTTGTCTTTGACAATGTTCTTTAAAGCATGATTCATTATTCTCTGTGGTTGCCTAATAGCTCGACATTCTTCTTTAATGTATATGTGATGAGTACATAAATCAGTAGGGATCCCTTTCATGTCAGTATATTCCCAAGCAAAGGCTTATTTCTATTCCCAAAGGACTTTTAGTAATCGTTCAGATTGGGAAGGTGAAAGGTCAGGATTAATGTTCAATGTCTTCCTTGGTTCAATTTCTATAGGAACACTGTTACAAGGTACAATTATAGGAACATTTTCAACTTTAGACTCTGGTTCAATAGCTTCCTGAACATTGTAACTCATAAAAAAATCTAATAGCTAGCGGGTTGAATCATAAATGGAATTGGGACTATTGATAAAAGCACTAATGGCATCATCCTCTATTTCATCCTTAAAATAAAGGGCTTCACCAATAGTAATAACTAGTCTAATTTCTTCATTTTCACATTTGAGCTCTTTCGCAAGTAGAGGCTTTTTTGCTAAGGTAAATTCTAGTTTATCTGATGAACTCGGTTCTGCAGGGGGATAAAGAATAATATTCTTTGTAACTTCCCCATTGGATATTACCATGTTTCCCGACCGACACCCAATGTAAGCATCTACAGTCGCAAGCCAAGGCCTTCCTAAAATCAAAGGATGCTCACCAGCTTGGGATTGGGTATGTAATAATAAAAGATCAATAGGGTACTGCCGTGAGTCTACTAAAATAGTTATATCTTCCAACTTCCCTACCGATCTGCCAATTCTAAGATGGTGGGAGCTGGTTTAAGGTTTTCCAGACCCAAGATAATCACAGTTTCATAATTTATAAAATTAATTGCGACCCCAAGTCTACCAACACATTTGGGATATCAACCCCATTAATCTGTACTATAGGAATTAGGTTCCCTGGATCTCTATACTTAACATGTATAGACTTCCCCAACATTATATCTGATAATTTTCCCATAACACGAATAGTGAGTGGATCCTTTGGTTTTCTTCTAGGTTTCTTAGAGAAATATTCTTTGATTGTTTTGGCATAAACTGGTATGTTCTTCATAGGCTAATGTAAGGGGATTTTGACAAATAAATTTTGCAATTACCCTAAAAAATAAAATTTACGACGAGGACTTTGTTTTCTCAAGGATAGTCTCTTAGGATAAGGTGGACCCATCTGACATCCTCTAGTAACAATTGTTTGAGAAGGGGGTTGTTGCTCCATAGGAATTTGTGTTGACTCCTCCCCAGTTGTTCCAACATAATTCCTAGGTTCTAATTTTCAGACTTCATCATCAGTGTGTTCAAAAATTATTGGTGAAGTCTGAGTATTTACCACCCTACTAGATTGGAGATTTAATTCATTTGATTTTGTTGTGGAAATACAGTATCAAGGAATTTTGATTGTCTCAACCTATTGAGCCCCCCTATTTTTTGGATTTGGGTTGGATTGAACATGCAGTTGTGGACGAAGAGGAGGATTACTAGTGGAAGCATTAGAGGGTAGTTGTAATTTTTGTTGTGGCATATGCTAGGAGAATTGTACTGGAGGAGGAGGAGGAGGTCCACGCAAATTTTGGGACCATGAAGGAGTTGGACCAGACTCAGAGAACCATGGTCTCTAGGTCATTGGCTATTGACAGGACTACAACCAAGAAGGTGAAAAAGGTACAGACTGAGGCCCAAAATTCAAATTATTAAAATACTAAGAAGCATCTTGAGGAATACCTTGATTCATTTTCTGTGGTCATGGTTTCCATGGTTTCCTTGATCCCATGAAGTACAACTAATCTGCTTCTTCATTTGCTCCCTGAAAAATTGTCTTCAGCCCAGGAAGAGATGGACAAGTGTTAGTGGAATGGATTTGTTCACATATTACATAGGTCTCGACAGTATTCAATGGAAATTCCTTTAGCGAGTGCTTCTTTCTCCATTGAGGGCAGAAAATAGACATGGCCTTCTATGCTTCCATCTTCTTATATTTTTCCTATAAAATGTCTAGTTGTGAGGATAGTGTGCTCAAGATACTAGTCCTCAAGTTGTCCAACAAGTTTCCAATTTCTACTTTCGTAACTCCACTGCTGGATGTCTTAAGAGTTCAGATCCCCTACCTCTACCTCACAACTCCACATGAAAACTTAATTCTCAATTCATAGATGGTGTCAAAATCTTCATTTTATATGTCTCCATTTCCTACTACGTTCAAAAGTTCCAAAGATTCCTCCCTTAGTGCCTCGAGGAAAATTATTTTCAAGATATCCTTATCCAATTCACTATGGCATGATCTTTACAAACTGTATTAGAAATGTTCCACAAAGTCCTCCATGTTCTCATCCTATTTTTGCATAATCTTAAATATTTCTTCCTTAAAATATTTGGATTTGCAGTAGTGTTGCTACTTTTCGAGGAAAATCGTCTTCATATCATCCCATGTAGTAATAGATTTCCCTCCTAAACCCATGAAGCATCTCAAAATTAAGAAAATTTTTTCGATAGAAATCACGTAAGAGAAATTTTTGGTTGATGCATTTCGAACCAACAATTGTGGTTCATCATCAGGATCAAAGTTGTTCCCTTCAAAGTGGCAGGGAATAACTTCAATTTCTATGCATCAGAAATGTAGTCATACCCCGGAAAGACAATGTCTAATTCAAATAGGAAGGTGTCCAGATCTTAAGAAGAAAGGCCATGAAATTTAGGCAATGTTGTCAGAGGAATAGGCTTCATATTTGCATCACCTCTGATATCACCAATTGGGATCTCGATCGAAGAAGTTGCGGGAGCCATGAATATCTTCCAATATTCACTTATAATCTCAATAGGTTTTGGTTCTTCTATAATGTGTGGTTGAGTTTGTTTAACAACATTCCCTTGATCAAATGGTGGAGTGAATTCCATCAAGTCTTCTTCTTCTTCTGAACTCACAGTGTTCAGTTCCTCTGATCCTTTGCTTACTACTTCTTCTTCCTTGAATTGTGCTTCTGTTATTGGGGGAGGCTCTAGTTGTGAAACTAACTTCCCTCCAGATCTTCTATGATATCCCAACCTAACAACAGCTCACGATGATGCTCCCAATTCTTCTCTTGAAATTATTTCTTGGATGTAGGTATTTTTACCTAGAACTTTCCTTCCTCTTTATGGGGGTCTTCCTCTACCCCTTTTATTTGTATCTTTGTTCACGCAATCAGAAAATAAAAGGACAACATTCAAATAAATTGAAAGCTCAGGACGTGGAGCAGGGTGAAAACTTCCCTCCCCAGGACAAGAGAGTGGTCCCTAAAAATAAAGCAAAAGAAGGAAAGAAAACCAACCATAAAATTCTAAGCTCAAGACTTAAAATAGGGTTTAAAAAAAACTTCCCTTCCCAGGATCAGAGAATGTTTCTTATGAAAGAAACACACAATCTAATTCTCAAGAACTGGAGCAGGGTGAAGAAACTTCCCTCCCCATGACAAGAGAATGGTCATATGGTAAATACTGGTCATACTTTCGCGCCTTCGATAGCCTCCCTGGAAATGCTACCAAAATGTTGGTGTTCATTTCTGAATAATGAAATTCACCCAATTCCACATTAATTGTCAACCTAAGGCTCAACCGGTTATTTCATGGCTATCATGCAAGGCATATGCAAGCCACAAGCTCCCTACCCAACATTGAACATTCAATCATAACATAAAAATCTAAAACAACAAGTTCTAACTGTAACAACAACTAAGAGTAACAACAAGTTAAGACTCACAACAACACATTAAAATCATTACACAACAGAGAGTTAACACAACAATAAATAAACCTACACACGTATCTAATCCAACAATGCCTGGTTAGGAGAGTGGGCCTAAATCCCTAATTAGGATTGTGGCAAGATCGAGATCTATAAAATACTCAAAGGATCAATAATTTTATTAATCAAAATATCATTACAGAGGTTTGTTGTTACAACTCAAAAATGTCGTATATCTCCTAGTGGTTGCTTTCCCAACCCCGTAATCACTACCTTATACTTTTCATTAATCAACTGACAATGCCTAAGATTATGACAATTTTATGCCTACAAATACATAGTGGTTTCTCAAGATACAATAGAATTCAAAGATAGCACTTGTGTTGGTCGATAGGTTGATCCACAGTTGTAGCTGATATCCAAAGATATCACCTGTGCTGGTCAATAGGTTGATCCATAGTTGTGGCTAATATCCAAAGATAGCGCTACCATCTCAATAGCCATCATATGGTGAATCATGCCATTGATCATCTTTCCTCCAAATCTAGATGAAAATTTAAGTTAGCAATCTCTTTAGGAAATAATCCCCTATGACTACGCTTTATTAATTAACATTTCACAAAGACATGAAAATAGGTGTACCTTCACTGTTTAGAATGCAAATCAACCAACAAGGGCATGAAATGAGTTTAGGAAAGGGATAAAAAGGTGGGTAAAAATAGGCAAAATTAGAAACCAACACTTATCAAAACCTACTCTTAACTCAACCAACTCCTCTTTCTCTTCATTACTCATCTTCCTATTTGATTTGAAATAGAGAAAATTAGTAATGTTGTGCTAATTCCCCATTTGGAATAAAACCCAATATGCATATCAAGTGCTTAAGGATTCAATACTTTTTCTTAATAATTGATTCCCATGAGAGTTTGTTATGTAAATGTTATAAACAATTTAACATAAAAATATATGCTAAACATTGGAAAAATAATAGCAAAGAACATCAAAATACATCACACAACAAGCACAGGATAATGAGTTCACCTCTCTTGGGATACATCTCCTTGGTTTAGCTTCCAATGGCTTGGGCCTCTCTATTATGCTCAAAGTATGACAAAAGTGTGTTTACAATGTTCAAATGACTCTGAAACCTGTCTCAATGAGCTCATAATACTCAAAAAAGGCTATCTAGCCTCTTTTTGCATCCAATTTGGGTAAGAACTAAAGAATTTATGACTTCTCCCAATTCTTCCACTATGTGTTCCATAAAATGCTCTAAAACCGACCAAAAACCCCATTTCCGCTCCAAAATCCTCTGATAGAGCGAGGAATTCACTGTTTGGTGGGTTATATTCTATTGGCCTTATTGTAATCGCAATTGGAAAGTGTTGCAGTGTCTTAACACATCAAAACGTTGCGATGCGGTATTACGGACCTGATGGGATAATTAACTACAACGTATAAAATTCTCACGTTCAGAACCTCCCGCTCATCGCAATCAACGAAGTTCAATGTGGTGTCACACTACGATAATACCAATGGTATTGCAAGCCCTCCGGGGTATTAAATTGTGTCATAAACAATTCCCGCATCCGGGGTGCTCATCACAATCTGTAATTGGCTACGGGGACATAACCAGTGTGATATGATTGACTTGCCATGACATTAAACTACAACACATAAAATCCCGTATTCGACAATCCATTGCAATCGACACTTTATCAGTGGTAACAAATAATAACAATGGGGTTTTAGTGCAATTTGCGAGGGTCAATTCTTAACCTCCACTTCTTTTTTTTCCCAATATGCGATATGTGGGACCCAATGGAAACCTTCCACTTGGCACTTCCCCATTCGCTAGGACCCTTGCCATGTCATCTAATCTTGCCACATAGACAAGTCAAACTTGAACTTTGACTTGCTTTATCTTCTCCATACGAACTCAGATTTGAGTGTCGTTCACACCATTGGATTCAGAATGATGACCTCTTCAATTTGAAGCTAAGTTTGACAAGATTCTAACAGTTTGATTTTTGAGCATAATTTTGAGCACTTGATCACTCCTCCCCACTAGAAGCCTTTTGGACCCTAAAAGACTTATATTCAGTTATTGAATAGATGAGTGTATTGTTCCTTCACCTTCCCCACTTCAATCCATTTGGCCTTTGATGGATGTGTACCTTTGAGACCCACCCGAAGATAATCAATACTTCCCCTTTTAGTTGTCCTTGTCCTTCTATCAAGTATAGTGTCTTGCTGAATCACATCAAGAAATTCTGGAGAAAATTCTTCAATAGATGGAACTTGAACATTCTCTCCTTGATCTCCGATCAAAGGAGGTTCATACAATCTCAAATTTTCAACATTAACAATGAAATATTTTTGCATATATGAAGGAAAATCAAGCTTGAAAGCATTATTGCCAATCTTTTCCAAAATTTTAAATGGACCATAATGAATTGGTTTTATCTTTTTACCTTCACCTTGAAGCCTTTCCTTGCTAATGTCTAGCGAAACTTCATCACCTACTTGAAATTGATGATCCACATGATGCTTATCATGCCTTGCCTTATAATTTCCTTGAGTCTTTTCTAGTTGTTCTTGAACTATTCAGTGAATCAACTAAATTTGATCAATGAATTTATTTTCTCTTTATATGTCACTATGTCCATCTACAGCTACATCTTTCTCAAAGATGAAATCCAAAGGCAAATAACCAAGACATGCCTCAAAAGGTGAAGTTAGACTAGAAGAGTGTTTTTCTCAGTTGTAAGCATTCTGAATATAATGCAACTGTTCATCCTACAACTTAGGATGTTTGCTGCAATATCCTCTTAGCAAATGAATAACTATCCTGTTAACAAATTCAATTTGACCATCTATTTGTGGATGAAAGGCTGTACTTTTATTCAACTTGGTGTCCATCAAGTTCCATAAACTTGATCAAAAATTCCCAGCAAATCGAGAATCACGGTCACTCACAATAGAAGTAGGCAATCCAAAATGAATCCATACATTTTGAAAGAAAAATTGAGTTGTTTGTTCAGTTGTAATTTTATTTTTACAAGGCATGCACATCTTGTTGAACCTATCCACAACTACATACAAATAATCATGACTTTTCCTTGATAAAGGAATACCTCCTACAAAATCCATAGAAACACTTTCCCATGGCTGTGAAGGCACTAGAAGTGGTGTGCGAAATCCTAGTTTCCTATTACTAGGCTTACTGATGGCACACAATGAACAACCTCTGATAAAATGTAGCACAATTTCAAGCATACGAGGCCAATAAAAATATCTCTGAAGATTTGCCACTGTTTTACTCACACCAAAATGTCCAACAATAATAGAAGTGTGCGCTTCCCTTGTGACCTTTACTCTCTCTCCCTATGGAACACAGAGTTTTCCCAAATGATACAATAGATTATCATGTACATAGTAGTCTAATTCCTCAACTTGGTGGCATTGATTCAACTTTAAATATACCTTGTGAAAGTCAACATCCTATGCGTATTGTTCAACATAACTTTCAGGCATGACAAAATGATTCTTGAGTAAAATGGATACATTAATAGCTGGTCTAGAAAGCATATCAAAAACTATGTTATGAATACCTTTCTTGTGCCTAATTACCAAGTGGAATTGTTGTAAGAATCCCATCCAACAAAAGTACCTTGACTGCTGCAACTTAGTTTGAGAATGCAAACATTGGAGAGGCTGATGATTGGTGTAAATAATGGTTTATTTTCCCATCAATTAATGCTTCCATTTATTCACACTTTGTGCCAATGCATAAAGCTCTTTATCATATGTAGGATAGTTAATAACAACACCATTAAAAATCTTAGAATGAAATGAAATGGGCTTACCATGCTGTAAACGAACTGCACCCATGGCGTAGTCACTTGCATCTTTTTGTATTTCAAATGGTTATTTCAAATCTGGCAATGCTAAAACTGGTTTTGAAGTGATTTTTTGTTTTAAAGCAGCAAATTCCTTTTGTTGTTTTCCTCCCCACTGGAAGACAACCTTCATGTTGGTCAAATAATGTAGTGGAGATGCTATGGAAGAGAAGTTAGCAATAAACTTCCTCCACTAATGCGTTGCTCCCATAAAACTCCTTGCTTCTGTGATTGATTTGGGTATTGGCCAATTCATAATGACCGAAACTTTAGAGGGGTCAATCTTCAACTCACCTCCTCCAACTATGTGGCCCAAATACACTAAGGAAATTTTCCCAAATTCACATTTAGACATCTTCAGAAATAACTGTTCTTTTCTCATGATATCCAAAACTTTCCTGACATGCTTGACATGATCTTCTCGTGATTAGCTGAATATCAAAATATCATCTAAATAGGCAATTACAAACCCATAAAGAAATGATCTTAAAACATCATTCATAACTCTCATGAATGTAGTTGGAGCATTACAAAGACCAAAAGGCATAACCAACCACTCAAACAATCCCTGTTTGCTTTTAAAAGTAGTCTTCCAAATATCCTCCTTAGCTATTCTTACGTGATGATACCCACTTCTCAAGCTTAATTTAGTGAAATATTTTTCATTTTTCAAGTGATCTAGTAATCATCTATTTTGGGTAGTGGGTGTCGATCCTTTATTCTAATATTATTCAAATCTCGATAATCTACACACATGCACCGAGTTCCATCTTTTTTTGGTACCAATACAATTGGTGAACCACATGGCGAAGTCGAGGGATGAATTACACCTTTATCCAACGATTCTTGGACTTGTTTCTTAATTTGTAAACTTTCCAAAATTGAAATTCGATACATACCGATGTTTGGGAGAGGACAATCCTACTGTAGCTGAATTTTGTGTTGAATTCCTCTTTTTGGTGGCAATCCTTTTGGTTTTTGAAACATTTCTCCATATTAATTGACCACATCAACCAATTCAGTTTTCAGCTTCACATCACATCCTACAAAGGATTCCTGCTCTGAGTCATTCTTCTGCTTGATCATAAGTAGCACAAGACTCTTGTTGGAATTGACCAATCACTTCATTTCCCCTCCACTTGCTAAAGACATACTAAGATTTCTGTGATGGGCTCTACCAAGATACTCCATGCTATATTTTAATAAATGATATTTGTTCTCAAATCTATGGAAAATGACTTTCCTGTCATATAGATACGGACTTCCCAATATAATCCCAGAAATATTTAATGGCACACCGTCTAATTTGACTTCATCAATGAAATTGGCAGTGGTTGCAAACTTGAAAATTCATTTATGTGTGACTTGCAAATTGGCATCCTTGGTTATCCAACCCAATGGATATGGTTTATGATGAAGCACAATTTCCATATTCAACTTCTTGACCAAGTCTGTAGAAATTAAATTTTCTTGAGATCCACTTTCAAACAACATATCAATCTTGGTGTGTTTGGAAATAGCTCTGATATGGAAAAAATCAATTATGTTTTCCTCATTCAAAGTGTTATTGGAGTTATTTGTTGCACTGGTTCTTGCCATAACTTCCTCTTTTCTTGTTTTTGCCATGCATTTTTCCTTAGTGACTGTGGCTGCAATCTTGGTTTCATCTCCTAAGTCAGAACCCAAGTCTTTTTGTGCAACAACGTTTGTCCTCTATTTCCATTTATTGTTAAATTTCTTCGGTCTTAATTTTAGATGAAGCTTCCAGCAATGCACTTCATCATGGCCCTCTTTGGAACAATTCTTTCACATGATTTTCTCCCCTTCTTTCTTAACATAAGCATTTTTCTTTTGCTTTCCTTTAAATTTCTTCCCTTTTTCACCACTCTGAAATGGCTTCTTCTTATCTTCTTCTTGTACATTTTTTCCTCTTGCTTTGAGGTGTGTAGCTTGAACATAGACTTCATCAAGGTTTATGGGACTAAACATAAGAACAGTATGTCAAAGACAGCTATGAAATCCTCTTATGTATTTCAACAAAGTATCTTGTGACTGTAAGTCTACTCCTAGCATAAGAGCTATTTTCCTAAACTCTTGAGTATACTCTTGCACATTTTGATCTTTTAACTATTTAAAATTTTGCCAATTCATGATAGCTTTTGGCATATGAGCTAAAGGGTAGAACTTTCTTTTTATAGCAGCAATGAAATCATTCCAAGAAATAGAGATATTACCATGTTTTTTGATCTCGTCTTGAGTCCTTGATTCCCACCATACAAGTGCTGCACCATTCGTTCTCAATGAAGCCAATTGAATTTTGATATCATCGTCTTGAAGGTTTTGAATTCTACAATACGCCTCCAGCTGATGAATCTAGTTATCCAGCTTCTTTGTATTCACTTCACCATTGTACATAGGAAACTCAAATTTAACATCAAGCTTTAGAAAAGGTGATTTACCAGTTTCTTTTGAAGAATCATGATGAGTATGAGTAGCGGTGGTATTAGTGGAAGAGGGTGAAGATGCTTTCAAAGAATAAGATGAAGAAGATGGTGGAAATGGTGGAGGTTTGCATCCATTCCCATTACCTCCTTTTCCTTTATCTTCTTTTCCATTACCTCCTCCTAAAGAGCCTTCTTTATTAGGAGGCTTGGAACTTTATCCTTGCAACCTTCTATTCCTATCTTTATAGAGGACCTTAAACATCTCTATCATATCAAAGAAATCATTTCTAAAGGTCTTCTCATCTTCTGTCATGATAGGTTATCCTTCACGAGACACGATCTCTGGAGACTCAATGACAACTTTTGTAACTTGAGGATGTACTGGTGTAGAAGAATTTGGAAACCTTTCTCTTCTTCCCCTTGAGCTAAATATAGGGATTTCAACCAGCTTTCCTTCTCCTCTTTTGATTTTTAACCTTGTAAGTATGACAAAAACTTGCAAACAATTAAATCCTTCTTTCACAAAGAAAATCTAGTAATAACAAACCAGTGCTATGATACCAACTTGATCTGAAATGGAGAAAATTAGTAATGTTGTGCTAATTCCCCATTCAGAATAAAACCCAAGATGCTTATCATTTTCTTATCAAGTGCTTAAGGATTCAATAATTTTGCTTAATTAACTGATTCCCATGAGAGTTTCTTATGTAAATGTTATAAACAATTTAACATAAAAATATATGCTGAATAACAGAAAATAATAGCAAAGAACATCAAAATACATCACACAACAAGCACATGATAAAGGAGTTCACCCCTCTTGGGATACGTCTCCTTGGTCTAGCTTCCAATGGATTGGACCTCTCTAGTATGCTCAAATTATAACAAAAGTGTCCATACAATGCTCAAATTCCTCTGAAACCTGTATCAATGAGTTCATAATACTAAAAAATTGCTATCTAGCCTTTTTTTGCATCCAATTTAGATAATAACTGAAGAATTTATGACTTCTCCTAGTTCTTCCACTATGTGTTCCACAAAATCCTCTAAAACTGACCAAAAACCCCATTTCCGCTCCAAAATCCACTAATAGAGCAAGGAATTCGTCATTTGGCGGGTTATATTCTATTGGCCTTATCGTAATCGCAATCAGCAAGTGTTGCAGGCTCTTAAAACAACAAAATGTTGCGATGCGGTATTTCAGACCTGATGGGATAATTAATTACAACATATCAAATTCTCGCATCTGGAACCTCTCACTCATCGCAATCAACAAAGTTCAACATGGCGGCACACTATGATAATATTAGTAGTATTGCGGACTTGTCGGGGGTATTAAACTGCGTCATATACAATTCTCGCATCTGGGGTGCTCATCGCAATTGGCAATCGGCTGCAAGGACATAACCAATGCAATATTATGGACCCTCCGGGACACTAAAATGCAACACATAAAATCGCGCGTTTGACAGTCTATCACAATTGACACTTCATCGGTGGTAACAAATAATAACATTGGGATTTTGGTACGATTTGTGGGTGGTGATTCTTAACTTGTGCCTCTTTTTTTTCCCAATATGTGATATGTGGGACCCAGTGGAAACCTACCACGTGGTGCTTCCCCATTCGTTGGGATCCTTTCCATGTCGTCCAATCCTGCCACATAAACAAGTCAAACTTGAACTTTGACTTTCTCTATCTTTTGCATATGAACTCAGATTTGAGTGTCGTTCACACCATTGGATTCAGAATGACGAGCTCTTCAATCTAAAGCTGAGTTTGACAAGATTCTTACACTTTGATTTTTGAGCATAATTCTGAGCACCTGATCATTCTTCATGCCAGCGACTTTGGCATGCTATTCCTTCTCATTGGGAATTCATCCTTTAATCAATAACCTTTTTCAACCTCCTCTCTACTAGTATGTAACCTTTTTAAGAGGTATCATTCTCTTGATTTCCCCTTTTCTGCAATCTTCAACTCAGGTTTACAAAACTTCTCTATATTATTTTCTTCTCAATTCAATTCAAATAATCAAGACAAAATGATTACCTGTCAAGTTCTAAGCTTGAACATTATTTTTGTCCCTCTAAAGGCTATCATTCCTTCTTCTTTCTTCCAAGTTCTCAATCCTGGGTTGCTACACTATTTGTCCTTCCTACAAAGCCAACACCTCTGGTTTCGTTGTCTTGTCCCAGGGTCCTCTCACTAATTAAAAACTCCAAAATTTCTTCAAACTCTTCCCTTCAACCATAAATTCTCAACTTTAATATAAATTTCAAAAGAAAAGAGAATTACTTCATTGGGCTCCTCTAGATCAGATCCTTTATCTCTTTCACTCCACCTTTATAACTTCTCTATTTTTAAGTTTATAGAGCAATTATGTTCTGATACCAAATGATGCAAGCCCAAATTTGAGTCTGCTTAAAACCCAACAGTGCCTAGACCTATCCTCAAAAGGTGCTTCCTTCAATCCCGAAATTAGGGAGATAAATCCATTTCTAAAAGTTAAGTGGGACATAAATCCCACTGAGTTCAAGAGTGTTAAAATAGCGCCCAGAGCCAAAACATGCATAAAAATGCATAACCTAATTTATAACCGCACCACCATGATCAAGCCGGTTTATATAAATAAGCCAAAGGAGAGGTGTTGAGCCCACCCCAAAGAACCATGACTAGCAAAGCTTCCCCATAATACACAAGCGCATGCCCTTTTCCAAATCTTCAACACCCACTTGCTTAGTTTGGCTCCTTTACACTCTACCATTGAATCATCCTCATGGTCATGTCCTTAAAATCCCGATTCTACCCTTTCTCCATTATCACTATGCCTCTGCCTCGCCCTCAATAGACCTAATGCTATAACAAAAAAATGTTTACAAAACCTACGAGGGTGGAACCCTCAGGGAGGGACCGACTTATTCCTCCACTTCCATTCTCCGACTTGCTTTTTTTGGCCCAAATTAAGGGAAAAATAACTTTATGGAAAATAGAAGGGTAGAACCTTTAGGTGGGACCCATGCTTCCATGTGAGCTTGACCCTTATCATCCTAAAATTCTCTCCTATTGGTCGACTGCAACCTTCGTCAATGCTTGGTTGACCTGGTGTCTAGTTTGTTTGCCTCCTTCCTGATTCACTCCTTCCTCGAACATTGGGATGGATCCCCCAACTTGACACTATTAGGTAACTATTTTTTCTAGCAAAACTTAAGTTTTGTTGCTTATTCTTCATCAATTTGCGTACTTATGTCAAGCATGAGACTTTAAATAAACTAATTTTTTCTCTCCTTTTCCTATCTTAAGCTCCTTTGTTCATAGAGTTTATATTCTATGGCTTCCATTGCGCCACTATAATCAAAATAGATAGTTGATATACTATGTTGATCAATCGATCGATTAAGGACTTCCATTACTAAAAAGGGATTCTCGTCTTCTCTGATTTATCCCTCCTGAGCTTGAATATGCAACCTCTACATACTCCTGTGTGCTTACATGATCTTATCTGCAAAATATTTGCACTCAATATAACCTACAAGGCTATTTTATATGCAATCAATGAAATATTTCCACACAGATTAATATGGAACACTTGAACAAAATAATTCTTTTATTAAATCAATTCTCTGTACAAAATTATAAAAATTTCCTCTCCTTGACCCGATTAAGATAAAATTAGTTCTCTTGGACCTTTTGGCCTAACCCTTGTACTCTCTACTCTCTTCTCTGCACACTTATACTTCTATATCCCCTACACACATTAATTTAATTTACATTATTAAAAGAGGATTTTGGGCTAATTCAATTCAGATTCACATAACTCTCACCTAAACCCATAATCTATGATTATCTAGATCCATAAATATTTTAAGGAATCCAACTACTCTCAAATATCTCCAACTCCCTCAAATGTTCTCAAGATCCATACTAAGGAATAGATATTATTACAATTTCTTTCTTTAATTACATATTTTCTAGAAATCTTTAAATACATAGGATATATAAATAATTTAAACAAAAACACTCACTTAGGAAAGCAACTCCCATGGTAAAGAAACCCCTAGGTCTAGTCAAAAGCTTTTTTGACTTGGAAGTGGAATGATCCTACATCAGTTACTATCTCTTCCTCTTCTCACAAGACCTCTTAGCTACACGTTATTGTCAATTTCTATCTCTGCACTTGTAAAAGAAAATATTTGGTGGTTTAGATAAATCATGTGCTCACTCCATTTTGGTAAGTTGCCAAAATTCCTATGCCGAGAGGGGCATGCTCTACCTATTAAGCCACTAGCTGCCCAAGATTTTAACCAGAACCTTCTCCCTAAGTGTAACAACCCCAGGTTAAAATTTCATGTAATAAATAATAAAGGATAAAATAAGACCAAGGTCATGGGACACTTATTCCAAGTTGAATGTTGGGAATGAAATTCGAGTGGGTGTTCATTTGGTTTATTCTGGCTAAGAAAAATGGCAAAGGAAATGGAAAAGGCATTGAAAAGGTGAAGAGGCATCAATTGGCATTTTATTTATGAAAATAATGGAAAAAAGGAGAAAAGGAAGGTGAAAGGTCATATGTTTCATGTGAGGGGGAAATTGGAGGAAAATTGAAGAAAATAGAGGCCTCATAAATAAAAAGTATTTCAAGGATTAGTTCATGACATTTTGACAGTTTTGGGTTGGATAACTCTCTTTATTCTCTCTTTCTCTCCTACTCTTGCTTAGAACATTCTTGGATCACTCTAGGATTGGAGAAAGGAAGAAAAAGGGAGGACAAGGAAGTAAAGGGAAGTAAAGATCAAACAACTAAGAGTTGGATCAAGTGACTACAATGGGATTACTTGCAGATATCAAGTTGCATGTATGATTTCCTTGTTATTTTTGGCATGCATGTGTGTATTCAGTTATCTTGTTGTGATAGACATGGGTTTTTCTAGGTGTGGCAGTGGTTTTCAAATTTGCCTTGCCATTTTTGGATAGTCATGGTGTGATGGGGTTCTTTCATTTGGTTGAGATGGATATCAGAATGGTTTTGGAACTGGGTGAGATGGTCTCAGGAAAACTCAAATGGGCCTATGGATCCCTTGACTAGTAATGGTGGGATAGTAGTAAAGATTGAGGGTGGAGATGGGAAAATTTCTCAAGGTATTGGTGAAGACATTCAAAGGAATCTAAGCTTGTTTAGGGCCTAGTGATCCCTTAACTGATTTTGGCGGGATTGTGGTAAATTCTGGTAGTGTATGTTTCTTTGTTTGTGCATAGCAATCCCTTGACTGGTAATGGTAGAATTGTGGTAAAGACTGGTTGCATAGATGAGGGTTTCAGGCCTAGAAATCCCTTGATCGGTAATGAAGGGATATGTGGTAAAGAATGAGGAAGCTTTAGTTTTTTTGTTGTGAGTACCACATTCATGCTTGAAATATGGCATGGGGGTGATTGGCTTAAAGAAATACTTGGTTAAGCCCAATCTATGGTCGGTTCATATGTGGAAGTCCTTGACTTGGTTGGATTTTGCATCTATTAATAAGATCTCTTTTTACCCTTGTATTTCATAAGTATTTATACTTTTTATTATGTGGCTGTGATGGTTGCTCTATTATTTTTATTATTTTGGTTATATGCTGGTTATACACATGGTTTATGAAAGACTTTAGTTGTGGCTCTTATCATGTTTTGATTAGTAAATGAATGGTTAATGAATGTATGTCCTATTAGATGAAATTTCAACTATTGAGAGAAGACATCAGACCCTTTTGACGATTCTCGTATAAGTATGAAACCCTTATGTTCAAATATGTAATTATGACCTATAAATTACAAGTTCATTGTGTATTTGAAAAAATGTCTGTCATGGTTGGGATAGGTCAGGTTAAGTCCTTTATCAAGTTTTGAATTAAATGCTTTTTCTTTGTGTCATTTATCATTTCTGAGAGTTTCATCAAATTATGGGCATAGGTCTAGATCCTAGACCTAGAAAAGTGGTTCAAATCACGAGGTCATTGGTATAGAACTAAGTAATTTAGTGTATAATTGCTGGGAAGCGAGATTATGGGAGTGATTAAAGGGTTACAGTCACTGGCTTGCCTTGTTGTGGGAGCAGATGAGAGTCCAAATGATTAAAAGATCAAGTTAACTCAGGGGTTGGGCACTTGGAGTGGTTGGTTAGCTCTCAGGGGTCCTGTAGCACCTGAGGAAGGCCAATAAAGTTTTGGCTAGAAGATTCCACTTCCTTAACTGTACCTAGGAGGTTGATTCCTATCATAGTAACTCTTCGTCACATATTTACCCTGGTGTATCGGTGAACTTGGGTAAGTATGGGAGGAGGTTGTTACAAAGTGGTATTAGATCATGGTTCAACACTTGGACTAGATGGGTGAAATGTTTTTGTCATGCATGCATGCAAGTTGTATACGTGCTTATTTTGTATGCATGGTGGTGTTCATTGCTATAGTTTTGTTGTCATGTATAAATTGATGATGTTGTTGTTGGGATGACGTTGTCATGAATGCATGTTGGTTGTATATGCAATTGTTATGCTTGTCAGTGTTACAGTTTATGACATCATGCATGGCGACTGGATGATGATTCATATGATTACACATGTATCATGCTAATTTGGTTGATCTTGTAGATGAGATATCCTCCCCTGAATTATACTAAGGTATGTTGGTTATGTTTAAGTTTGGTCATTTGACATGATATGTTTAGGAAGAAGAGGAACAAATATGACTAGAAAATTGGTGGAATATAGTTCATGAGACTCTCCCTATAGATAAGAAGAGAAGCATGGTGGTGGGTACTCTCCTGACATAGAAAATACTTTGAGAAGTTTGAAAGCAAAAATAAGAAGTTTCAATGCAGATAATGACATAATCATTTAGTCACAACAGAGACTTTCTAGGGCACATGAGAAACAAGCAAAGGTCAATGCAGTTATCCTCCAGAGTTTATCAGACTTGTAGAGATAGGGACTTCTTAGGATTATTCATGGATAGGAGGACATGACTAATGGATCTTATGGTAGAAGATCTCATGATGGGCACAAGTCAGACAAGGATGATACCGTCATGGATGACAGATTCTTGGATACACCTTATAGGAGAGGAAGTGGACATGGGCTTTATTCTAGTTCTAGTTCAGACATGTGCCATGGTTATAATCATTATCATCCTTATAAAAGGAATTACTAAGAACAACTGTCAGATTATTTCATGAAAGCCAAGCCACCTACATTTGATGGAGAGTTGAAGAAACTAGAAGATGCAAAGGGATGGTTTCTTGGGATGAAGAAGTTCTTTAAGTTGCATGATTACCCGAAGAACATGAAGGCCAAGATAGTTATTTTCAGCCTCAAAGGGAAAGCAAACATCTGGTGGGAATATGTGAAGTGGATCAGAGATACCAGGACAAAGGAGTTGAGTTGGCATGAATTCAAAATACTTTTTAGGAAGAAGTTCTTTTCAGGGAGGTACTATGATGGTAAAGCTAAGGAGTTCTATGAGATGAAGATGGGATCAATGAAAAATGAGGAGTACACAACTCAATTATTAGAGTTTTTGAGGTATGTACTGTATCTTAAGGACGAGAAGGTAAAAGTTCATGGATTTTTTAGTGGATTACCATTAGCATTTAAAGATCAGATTGAGTATGATGATCCCCAATCGCTTGAAGAAGTAATTGGATAGTTGAAGCATTGTTATGAGCAATCAAAACATAAGAAAGAGTCTTAAGAACATTGTAAATGGAAAGACAAGACTAAAGGAAAATGGCTATCGAAGCGACCAAGACCTTGGAATGTAGGCGAGAACAAGAATGTTGTTCCTTACAAGAAGTTTAATGGAGTTGGAAAGGGACATGGGTCACAGCTCGGAGGTTAGAAGAATAAAGGTGATGGTAAGGGACAGTTGCAGTGTTGGATAAGTGGCAAGAAGAATCTCAAGAAGGATTTTCAATCATATTAGGGTGGGAGGCCTCAAATCTAGAGTGAACATGAAGCAAAGATAGTTGGTGATATTGGACATAACATTCCTAAGATCTATGCAACATTGGATAACAAGCAGGCAGATCACTAGGCATCTATTATCAAGATGGATGGTAGGCTTTGTGTTCAAGTTGTATCTAATTATAGTTATGTTAACCCTGACTTTGTGGATACATGTGGTTAGAGAAAATAAGTGCATGCAAAGTCTTGGTTAATTCAGTTGGCTATAGGTACTAAGAAAAGAGTTCATCATTGGGTAAGAGCTTGTGCATTGGAGTTGAACGATATGCCTACATCAAGGCATCTGAATTTACTTCCATTGGGTTCGTACACTATAATTTTGGGTATGGATTGGTTATATCTTCAGATGACCAATGTAGAGTTTTATGAAAAGGCCATTGAGTTCTTGGATGACAATGGAGAACAAAAAATATTGTAGGGTAAGAACAAGGAAACATCAATCGGAATGATTACAAATATGAAGGAAAAACATAGTCGCGGGAAAGGGTGTGTGTTATTTTAATTTCATATCTCCAGTGATAAAGGTAAGGATGTTGAGGATGTAAAAGTCTTGAAGAGGTACCCATCCTTGGAGCAGTTTCAGGACGTGTTTCTTGTAAATATTTCAGAGTTTCCTCCTCACAAGGAAGTGGAATTTTCTATTGAGTTGGTACCGGGGGCAACACCAACATTGAAGGTACATTACATGATGAACACTTCAAAGCTAGTGGCATTGAAGTTTTAGTTGAAGGAAATTCTTAACAAGGGATACATAAGGCCAAGTGTCTCACCTTGGGGTGCACCAATGTTGTTTGTCAAGAAGAAGGATGGAACTCTCAGGTTGAGTATTGATTATGGGTAGTTGAACAAGGTTACAATCAAGAATAGATACCCGTTACCAAGGATTGATAACTTGTGTATCCAGTTGAAGGGAGCAACAATGTTCTTGAAAATTGATTTAAGATTAGTATATCATCAGGTATGCATCTAAGAAGAGGAAACATACAATAATTCTTTCCAGACCAAGCATGGGCATTATGAGTTTATTATAGTTCCTTTTGGTTTGACTAGTGATCCAAGTACTTTCATGTTCTTGAAGAATAGTATATTGCATCCTTATCTAGACAAGTTTTTTATTGTATTCATTGATGAATACATATTAATATATTCTAAGAATGATGCAGAGCATGCCGAACACTTAGCAACAATATTAAGATTACTAAGAGAGCATTAGTTGTATGCCAATATTAGTAAATGAAGTTTCTTTTAGACATAGGTACATTAATTAGGACATGTTGGTTCCAAGGAATACATAGCAATGGATCCAGAAAAGATCAGAGCTATCATGGAATGGGAAGCTCCTAGGAATGTGGATGAGTTACAGGAAGTTCATCAGGAACTTCTCCTGGATTTCCCGCCCTATTACATCATTGTAGAGGAAAGGAAATAAATTTGAATGGATAGAGGAATCTGCAACTAGTTTTAAGCAATTGAAGAAGTTGTTGACAAATGATCTAGTTCTCAAGATTAAAGATCCAGATAAAGAGTTTTTGATGTGTATATATGCTTGCAAGAGAGGACTTAGTGGATTCCTGATGCAAGGGGGATAGGTGGTATGCTACGAATCAAGGAAATTAAATGAGCACAAGTAGAACTATGTGACAAATGATCTTGAGTTGGCAGCGATCATTCATGCATTGAAGATGTGAAGAAATAATCTTCTTGGCAGGAGTTTCATTTTGATGAGTGATGATAGTGGGTTGAGGTACCTGTTTGACCAACCTAATCTGATTTCCAGGCAGGCTAGGTGGTTGGCCATGATTAGTGAGTTTGAATTTGAGATCAAGTACATTAAAGGAAAAGAGAATATGGTTGCATATGCTCTTAGCAAAAGAGTACATGTAAATTACATAGTAGCTATGAGTTAATATGAGACTGTCATGTACCTCCATAACATTGATTTTTTTATTTTTTCTTAAAAGGACTTACAAAGGAAACATGTCTCTGTCCTAACAACAAGGGTAATTTTCTAAGACACTTTCATTGGGTATCACCTACCTTACACTTAACTTTATTCAATTAGCTCTTATGTTTGATCACTAGTATCCATTAATGTTATGGATTCTAATTTTATCCGTTGGTATTTCCCTTGGTTAATACAGTTCTCAATCTATCTCCTAAGGGAAAGTACTGATTATGACCCCTATTGAAAATAACACTTCACTTCAAAGTTGCATATGTCAAATGTTTATTATTATGGATAAGTTTATGATACGTGTGGTCCTCTATCCTATTGTATTTCTAACTCTTTATATGTTGTAAGTTGGGAAAAGGTGTTATTTCATTTGTTCATATCAAAATTCCCATACCATGCTTTGCCATTCACCCTTGTTCATATATTAAAGTATCATAAGCATAACAATCATATGGTTTGGGTTTCAAAGTGCTTGGGGAACCATGAACCAATATTTTTGGTCCAAATCAGCTTAATCCATGTGCATTTTCACATGGTTTGGAAGTCTTGGTATATCTTAATGGTTGAGATACAATATGGTGATCCATTAGTTCACAGAGGTTGTCTCTAAACCTTAATCCCCTTTGGGTGATTTTCCTTGGTCATTTCCTAATGATGTCCTCTCATCGGAAATGTTAAGTGAGCACCCACAGAAACTACCAACTTCTTTGTTCTCCCCATCTCTGTGTCATGGATTATCTTTCATAGGTGGATGACTGCTTGAGTTTGGCTTTTACATGATTATGAGATTCATCCAAAAAGGTCCAACAAAAGGCTTTTACTCCATATGGGATGATGAAGTAGGGTGTGGATTGAAATCCAAACATTCAGACATTAGGCGCTTGGCACTACCCATTCTAGAAAATAGTTTATTTATGCAACAAAGGTAATATAGGCCCTCTATCCTACTGTTTTTAAGAACAATTTTATCTTTCTTCCCTACTCTGGTTTTTGTCATCGCCTCTTCGTAAATTTCGTTTTATTTAATCTATAGTTAGGTATTCACCATGACTTAGGAATGAAGTGCATAAGAGATTTGGGTTCTTACCATGTGCTCTGTCTCGTGGCCTTTTCAACATGAAGCTCTCATCAATTTCTCTATGAGGTATTAATATTTTGCATCTATCATTCTATTTTACTTAATGTAAAATGACCCTTCCCATCCATTTTTTTCTAGTGTAAGCAATATTAATGGATGTTTGTTTTTCTTGTTAAACCCTCTTTAGTTGGGAGAGATGAATACCCCAACATTGGCACATGTAGCAGGTAAATTAGGACTTATTTTCTTTGGCTTGAGATTGTGAAAACTTTACAGTTTGGCTACTCTTATCAATAGACTTACCATCATTTTTTTTGGTTTCCTTTCTATTGTATAGATAAAGTAATATTGTGTATTTTTGACTTGACTCCATCCTCTCATCATGGCTATGTACTCCATGCCTAATAGTGTGTTGCACTGTTACAAGTCGGTTCGTCATGCCTACCTTCCTGAAGAGTGTTCACAAGAGTTATCACACTGGGATTGTTCTTTGTTTTATACATAAGGTTATGTCTGGTGATAGACTTGCTTATTGAAGGTATGTGAAATAGATTTCTTCTTAGAAAAAGGGAACTTGTAATATTCTTATCGCCATAGTTAAAACCCTTAAGTGCTCTTATATGGGTCTGGGATAACTATTTGTTGAGGATAAATTTTTTATCTAATATACGAGGTTACTGTTTATTCCTCTTTTTGTAAGTTTATTTCGCTATTGGTTATTGTAATGTTTTTTTTTGAACTATCATCAAAAACCATTCTAGTGAAGGGTATATAGACCTAAGTGATGTAGTTAAAATTCAGTTGCCTGCTAAATTATTACATAGTCCATGGCGTTGAATGTTTGTTGTTCCATAATTCTTCCCATTCATTGTAATTACATAATATTGGCTCTGTAATGTGAATCCTATGAATTTTTCTTCAGTTTAGTTATTAATTTACATCCTCTATTGAGAATGATGAAGATGTGCCCATGATCATGGGAATTCGCTAGTCAAGCATTCAAATCCCTATGTCCTCAATACATTATATACCATGAAATGGTTTTTTCTTTATTAACTAGATAGTTAGGGCTGCACTAACTCATGCCCATCATTCACTTAGTCTTATCGTTTGTATGAAGTACGTTTAATTGAGGTATCTTAATTATATACTTGTTACAACCCTGTTATTTCTTAGAAGTATATTGGAAAAAAAATTCTCTTGGAATCCTAACTACCTTAATATACATATGGGGTTTAGCTATTGCATGTATGGTAACCTTTCAGATTTGATTTTCTACTTATAATCTAGTGTTCACCGAATAATGGCTAAATTTTAACTTACAAGTATTCAATGGTTATATTTAATTTCATCAATCTTCCAATATATTCTTCTCCTTTGTCTATATAAAGTTTATAATGAGTAGAAGGGCTACTAGGCGTGACTCCTGGTTGGTGGAACTCTTTTTTTTTGTCCTATTTGCAACCCTTGTAGTGATTGTAGCTATACTTATCTATTTATGTTTTAGTATGAATCTTTTGAAAGATCTTTTTCAATTCAAATAGGATCTATTTTGTCTCAAGTATACCGCACCTAACTGCATGACTCTTCTTGTCTCTAAGGATAATGTTAAATTCCTTTTTTCCTATCTAATTAAGGAGAAATTGTAATGATAGTTTGCTAAATGATTCCTTGACTACTAAGTGACCCATAAGAGACCCTCACATTACAAAGCATTCACTTGATTAATATCTTATTCCTCATCTATTTCCTCTATATATGACATCTACTATGTGCTCCACTACCTTATAGTTCTAGTCTTCATTCTTACTAGTATACCCATAAACGATCTTGCACTGCATACATTTCTTGGTTTACATGAACAAAACTCCCATTAATAAAATTAAACATTGTTCAGTTAGAAATTTAATTAGAGGCATTATAACCAATCCATTCCAAGACCTGTAAGTCATTCATATAAAAATTACATAACCGTGCACAATAGACAGTTATCTACATCTCACTCATAAGAATATATAAATATAAAATTGTATATACATTTCTATAACTCATTATTGAACAAACGTTTTAGCTATAAATAACTAGAAAATAAAATCTCATATCAGTTAATAAGTAGATGAAATAATAGTCGTATAGTTAACAAATCAACCATAAGGTCTAACTGTAATCAATTGGAACAACTTGGGATGAACAAATTTCCACCCAACCATGAACCTTTGCCACAAATTCTCCCCCAAGCTGAGATCTCCTTTCCATGGAATAAACAACCTCTGGTGATTCTCGACAAGGTATTCTTGTGCTTTTATTCCCTAGAAGAATTACAATAGTGACATCCTGCTTTCTAGGGTCTGCCAACCCTATAGCCTAGGTTTTTGTTTTCTATTTTTTGAAAAATTATCTTCCCCTTTTCATTAAAGCCCAAATTTGTATCCTGTAGCACTTTATTTACCCTTACTTAGTGTTTTTCCCACACTGAATGATCTAATAGATTTTTCTCTTCCAATCATATTAAATCTCATCAAGCAACCACTAAGGATTTTTAGGAGTATATTGAGAGAAGTTTTTCTAACCTTATATGTCCACATTAGTTTTCGGATCTGGATAATGATCTCATTAACTCAATTGTTATTTCCCAAGTAAATCTCCATTTCATTTTTATTATTAAAATATATTTATTACATCACTATACCTATTTCAAATTGGGTTTACTTATGGCTTCATAGCCATCACACCAACATTGGTTCATCCTAATCAAAGAATATTTACATATGCACAGAGGGGTATTACATCTCCCCCCTCTAAAAGCAATAACATCGTATTTAGTGTTTATTATTTAGTTGTCACATTCTAGAACAATGCAGGGTAGGTGTTTTTCATAATATATTCTCATTCCCAAGTAGCCTCCTTAGGATTAAAGTGCCTCCACTTCACTTTTACCCAAGGGAAGACTCGATTCTATAGCATGGTCTCTTTCAAATCCAGGATATAGAGTGGCTTTGGTAGAAAATCTCCTTCGAGTTCCACCTGCACCCAGTTCCAATCAATTACATGTGATTTGTCATGAATATTTTTCTTTAATAAGGACACATGAAATACATTATGAACTTTAATCTATCCAAAATCTGTCAATATGCCATTGACAGATTTAGTTAATATGCCATTGGACCAAATCCGTCCAAAATTTCAAAGGGCCCACAGAATTGTGGTGCCAACTTTGAACAAGTCCTCGTTCGGAGAGTACATTTTCTGGGTTTTATGCGTAAGTAGACATGATATCCAATGCTAAATTCCATGAGACCTTTTCCTATATACATAACATTTTCCCCTCTCTTGTAATATTTTCATATTCTATCTAATTTTTTGCACTGTCTACTCCATTTCCTACAAAGAATTTGGACGTAATATTAATATATCCTCCAATTTCCCCCAGCTGAGTGGCATATGACATTTTCTGCCATACAAGGTGATGAGCCCCAAAAATGGATAATTATTTGGGCTCATTCAACCTCCTAATTCGACTTAATCCACCATTCTCATTAGTTTATTGCATGTTTTTTATTATATTTATGCTAATAGAGTGAATTGGGTTAGTCATTATGCCAAACAAGTCTAATGTGTGCTTTGTGTAGCCTTTTTGGTCAATTTGGAGACAAAATTGAAGGTTTTAATGAGCACTTGGCAGCGCAATTCGTGGGAGAACAAGGAAGAGGATTTGTAGGAAGGTGTCCCCTTCATTTATGGGCCCTTACCTCGAATTCTCCACCATTATCTCAGAGTTCAAGGGCCACCAAATCAATTATCACCAAGGCAGCCAAGCAAGTCAGGTAGGACTGTTGTTGACTACAAGTTTTAGGCAGTCGAGTCCCTAAAGTTTAGGAGGACTGTTGGGGTCCTCAATTTGTATAAATAAGACGGCTTAGGGCCTCATTTTGGTTAGCCGGTAGTTAGTCATTTTGGTTATCCAATAGGTAGTCATTTTGTATTCATTTTGTAGTCATTTTGTAGTTCGATTTTTAGGCAGTAGATTAGCTTTGCTTTCAGCACATTTTCAAGTTCTCCTTGTGGACAGTTTTTGGGAATGTAACATTTCTTTGATCAATAAAGATAATCCAGATTTGCACCAGCTCTAAATCTCTCTTAGAGGCTGTAGCTCTTGGGGTTGGGCGCTCACAAGTGCCCAGTACCTCCTTTGTTTACTTTCTGTGTCTTGCTACATTCTTAGATAAAATCTGCTATTTAGATTTTAAACTTGTTTTGTTATTTAGGTTGTTTTTGATGAGTAAAATAGCTTTTCATGCTCAGATTTAGTTGATAGGTTTTTAACAGAAAAAGATTCAAGAAAAGGGCCATCAAACATCTGTGGTTTCACCTCTCCCTCAGGGGGATCAGGAGTTGTGACTAGGATGACTTTGCTGCCAACAAAACCACTGATTTTGCTTTGCCATGCAATCACTAGTGTTTGATTTTCATGTGTAGAAGTTGGTTACAAGTTCAGACTTTCGTTTTCTTAGTTTCATGATTTAAAATACATGGTTTCATTGCAAGTCACACTTCTGTTCATTCTCTTTACTAGCAGCTAGCATATTAGGTCAACGTAACTAGGTCTTTGAATTTACAAGTCTTTGTTGGTTCAGATTGGAAAAACGACTTGCAGAGAACCTATACCACTTCTTCATCTGCTTATTCTCCATGAGCACCATCCACTCCACCCTCTACTTAGAATCCTTGCCTCACGTTTACCATTTGCTCCCAAAACCCTAATTTTTGTGCAACATTGATTCAGTCTTCCTTGAACAAATCCCACCATCCTTGCCACTCCTCAGCTCCATTCCCCAAGTCCTAGACCTCTTCACACCCCTATTTCACCTCCATACCCATTCCTCCATCCTTTTCCCTCCATCCATGCTCCAAAATCCCATTTCTGAACATCCTGTAGAAATTTCTGAACATCCTGTAGAAATCTCTGAACATCCTGTAGAACCCCTGTAGACTTCCTGTAGAAGCTCACGAATGAGGTTTCTTGATAGACAAACTATGTGAAACTCTCTAGAAGGGTGTTAGGGACCCATTAGGCCCTCTCTGAACCTTCCCGACCTCCTCCAAGCATTTCCTCTCGCCAATCCACCTCTGCACAGTCAAAAGCCAGTTAAAAGCACATGCATGATAATTCTAACAACTTATTCAAAAATACAAAAAGATGTTTTCTTCAGATAGTGATAACTTAGACACATGAATTTTACCTTCTTAGAAGTAATGGCATCCCTTTCAGTAGTTTGCATTCTCTCCTTTGCATCAGTAGGACTAGTTGGTAGAATTAGGGTTTGCTAGGGTTTGCATTTTCCTTTAGTTTTTCAATCTCTTTTCGTAATTAGATTAGCTTCCTTCGAGTTAGCTTTCATCCATCGATTAAAAAGCTTCTTCTAAGAGCTCATAGAAGTTGTCTTAAGCTCCTAGGAGACTTGTGCCCGCTAACCAAGTGACAGTTGCGGCAAGAGCTAGTACTTGTGCATATAGCACCGTCGCTTCCAAGATTGTTACGAACTACCGGGTTGATAAAATTAAAGAAGGGAGCCCTAGGAGTTGCAGCATTATTGTTGCAATACTGGAGCCGACAATATTTTTGGTGCCGTTGCCGGGGAAGCGTCAGAGTATTGGTGATTGCTGCTATTCTTCTATTTTCTACTACAACCTTCTGCTAAGTAGTTTATTTCATTTCCATTTTGCAATTTATTTCCGCAAAAGTAGAGTAGACATTTCTTGCTTTCATAGATTAGCATTTCAATTCCGCAATTTCAATTCTACAAGCATAGATTAGCATTTCGTTTTTGCAATTTCCATTCTGCAAGAGTAACTTAGCATTTCATTCCTGCAATTTCATTTGACCAAAATAGATTAGTCCTTTCCTACTTTCATTTCAATTCCACATTTTCATTTCATTAAGATAGTTAGTTGTAGTTCAATCTATTTTGGTTTTGCAGGTACAAGAAAAAAATACAAAAGTCAACCAAAAAGATTTCATTTCATGCCTGGTAGGAGTAGAGATAAGTTAGAAAAATACTTGCACAACACCCCCCACTGCTTCACACAGCCAACCTTCTCTCTTCTTTGATGGCTGTGATTAAGAAGAACCCCTGGGTAGACATCAAGGAATATTTAAAGAACCTCTAGGGGAGGAGAAGAAAAAAATTCCATTGTAGAAAATGGCTACAAGTAGAAATGTTGGGAGTAGTACTTCTTCTTCCAACTCAATCCTTAGAGGTGAATGTGAGAATCTGATGGAAGATTTCAAGAGTGAGATGAGGCAGTTTCTTTCCATGCAACTTGATACCTTACAGATCCAAAGGAAGCAAGAGGAAGCGGGCTTTGGCCATCTTTTGTCCCAGGTGCACTAGAAAGCATCCTAGGCACAAATGTCCATTGTACTCCATAGAAGTGTGTTTTGTCTGTGAAGAATACCATCCTACAGATCAGTGCCCTTCCTTGCCTGGAATCAAAGCTGCATATCAAAGGGCCAAAGAAGTCACTGAACCGCACTATTTCATGAACCAAAGGAGGTCACATGGACCCATACCTTACCAACAGGAACTGCAAGGGACATCCGAGACCTATTACGACCCCTATCAAGCCACTTTCATACCTTCTTGGGTCCCCCTGCTCATCCTTCCTGGTTCACACCTCCTCCTTATCCCTTCATAGATCCATATTATGCTCCTCTAGTTGCTCATTCATTTCACTCTTATGCTCAGCCACAACCTCAGTGGAATGCACCTCATCAAGGGTGGAGGCCCAGTACAACACTCCTCTTGCTCATTTTCCTCCACCGCCTACTCATCCACAACCATCGCCTCCTGCTCCACCAAGGAAACCCCAAATTCCTGCCCCACCACAACCCCATCCACATCCATCTCAAATATACACCCCCCCTCAACTACCCATACCACCATTTCCAAACCCGCAAATTGGAGTAGCTCAACCCAATTGCAATGTTGAGGCACAACATGTCCAAATGACTCATCTCGAGCTCAATGATATTCACCATAGCCCAAGAAGAGTAGTGCAAGAAAGAGATTATATTGACAACATTGAAGGACCACATTTAGCAAAAGAAGATTCAAAGGAGGAGATCAAAGAACCATGAGCTGCACTTGATGAAGAAAAGAGATCAGAATCAGAGATTGAGAAAGCTCCCTCATGGTTACCATCAAATCCTCCATGTATTCAAGAGCAAGATCAACAAAAAGAGGAAGATGAGAAAGTCATGGTAGAAGGTGACATGAAACATGATCCAGATCAGCAAAAATACCAAGGATATCAGAGCTATATTGAGATATGGTTTCAGAAAGTCACTAAGTTGCAGCAGTACTCTCTTCCTCAACTATGTTTGATCCCTTCAAAGTCAGATCAGTTGGTCTCTGAAGTCCAGATAGCTGTCAAAGAATGTATTTCAAGCCTCCACATCATTTTGTCTCTAATCTCTATGTGCACATTGCTCCATTGGAAGTATTCTTATACTTGAGAATGATTTTGTTTTTCAAGTAGGGTAGGGTAGAAAAAAAAAAAAAGAAAAAAGAAAAAAAAAAGGAAAAAAATGAAAAAAAATGGAAATAAGAGGAAAAATCTAAGGTGAAAACCTCCTCGGAGGCGCCTTAGATTAGCTCATTGATTGAAAACCTCCATGAGGCGGTCAATGGATAGGAAAAAAGAGAAAAGAAAAAAAAGAATAAGATCCTTGGGTGAAAACCTCCCTTGGAGGCGCCTAGGGCAGGCAATTAGGGTGAAAACCTCCATGAGGCGCCCTAGTTGTTTTCAAAAAAAAAGAGAAAAAAGAAGAAAAAAAAGAAAAAAAATAAATCTGATTTCCATTGAATGATTGCAGGTTGCAAGAGGGACATTGCAGGTCAGGAGGATCACTCAAAACAAAGACAAAGAAATTTTTGTGCCTTCTAGAGGAAGTTCTATATTTCTACAGGAAACATCCTGTAGAACCTTCAAGCGAGCCAGATTTGATTTTGGAAGGGGATCTAAAGCTTGGAATCTATTGGTTATGCCTGCAAGCATCCATGTTCCCATTCCTCACCCTTTTCCATCATCTTTTCCACCTCATTGTACTCCTTTTATGAAAATTGTGCCTTCTACAGGAAGTTCTGTGTTTTCTACAGGAAACATCCTGTAGAACCTTTGGACGAACCAAATTCAATTCTAAAAGGGAATATGATAGTGGGAACCTGTTGGTTAGGCCTGCAAGCACCTATGTGTCCATTCCTCACCTTTCTCCATCATTTTTCCACCTCATTGTGCTTCTACATTGTGCTTCTATAGGAAGTTCCTTTAGAAATTGTGGGAAGCTAGAAATGGATTTCAAAAAGGTGGTTTTGGGAATATGGTAGCTTCCTCAAGGGTTCAGAAGTCCTCCTACAATCTTCAAACTCCTCCTCCATCATCTCCATACCTGCATCACAGCCCACGTTCACTTTTCTTACCATGCAACAAAACTGCAAAATGCCTTGAAGCAAAAATACCTAGAACAGAATTTGTTTTTGCCATAACTTGAAAACCATGCATCCATTTGAAAACCCATTTTATGGGGAATTGTACAAGGGTGATGGAAACATGCCTGAGTAGTTTCAGCCAATTCCGATGCACGGTTTCTGAGAAATCAACATCCATCTCGTTCAACCATTTTTGCATTTTATCCATATCCGTGCATCCATTTCAAAACCTGTTTCATGGGGAGATGCACATGGGTGATAGTAGCCTACCCAAGTAGTTTTAGCCGATTCCAATGCACGGTTTCCGAGAAATTGATCTTTGAAAGATTTAACCATTTTCCATTTTCCTCGAAATCTGTGCATCCATTGATCACGTTTTTTAATGGGAGGTGCATCATGATGATAGGAACACGCTCAACAAGTTTTAGATTGATCCAGTTTACCGTTTGGAAGCAATGGCGAAAACAAGTTCTGGTCCGGTGAAAATTCAGCGGCAGCAGCTTGAAGGTGCGGATTTGACCGTGGAAACAAATGCCTGTAGCTTAGATCTGGTCAGAGGACACCTGCACAAGGAAAACAACCAAAAATCATTAGCTAAGCCCTCATGCAACCAAAGAAACCAATGCATGCAGCAATGACTAGCCACAACACCTCACAACAGCCATTTGACTTCAGATATGTGACTAAAACTCGTTCTTCTATTGCAAAAATCTAATTTAAAAATTGCATGAATGAATGGAATGGTGGAATTGAACCATGAATATAGCAAGGTTAAGCTGATTTCCTTCTCTAGCACTCAGCCGGAAGTCACGCAGTACACGTGGACAACTGACTTATGTGAAAATTAAATCAACCAGGAGTGTTGGCCATTTAAACCTCAGCTCAATTCACGACAATAATTACAGGGGGAAAACACACAGTTCAGGAACAACACTTCCAGTTGCATGTGGCCACGTCCACTTGGCCACTTCACTCTCTCACGTAAATCATGCTGAAATTAAATGATGCTCGGCTGAAATTCTCACCACCCTCTGTTCAACTGCGGTCAACTGGAGCACACGTCCAACATGTCTAGATCAGTTAACCAGTGGTCCTCTACAAGATTCCTGCCTGGTTTCTCTAGATTTCTGCCGTTCCTTAAACAAATTCCCACCTGTCACGCTCTACAGGCATTTCTACAGGAAGTCTTCTACAGGAAACACAGAAAACAACCTTCCAGAGCAGAAAAGCCTGGACTTTTCTTAGACAAATTGGAAATCTCAACGAGAGGTAGGCTCGAACATGCCATCCCCATGCTTAATTTTCGAAAGGTGGTGAATTATCTCATTTGAAGTAAAAAAGATTGGAACCAATCTGCCTGTGGGTCCAGACGGTGTTTTGCTTATATAATACACAGAATTTCTTTTGAATGGTGCTGCATCATATTCACCTCCATGGTTCCTGTTAGATAACTCTCCCCATTATAACGATAAACCGCTGTAAGGCTCACCTGTGCACATATAAACCTTTTTCTTTTGTGACTATTATATGGTTAGTGTGAAAATTAGCTCTACACTCTGTCTGTGAGAGCCTAATTTCATTTTGACAGTCAAGTTTTGGGGCAGCAACAATATTATAACCAAGGAATTGGTGAAAGGAGAGATACAACCAACGGAGAAATCTTGTCCTTAGAGTCAAGGAGGAAAGCCATATCACAATTCTCCTTCTGATTAGAGCACAAGCCAAAACATGGCATTATATCCAAATTTTGACCGAGGAACTCACTTCATCCAGCAGTGAGGAAAAGGAGCAAATTGAGGCAGAGAGGAAAACAGAGGGCAAGAAAGCTAAGGGTAAGAAAACCCAGGGCAGATCAACAGTGAAACCATCACAAGGAAAGCAAGAGGAAAAGCCAGAAAGAAAAAGGAGGATGAAACAGAGAGAAAAAAACCAGTTTAATCCTTGGAAACTGTTGTAGGTTGCAGGAACAAAATGCGGAAAGGGGGCCTCCCAACACAAGCAGAAGGGTCCCTACCAAGTTCCCATGCATCCTCACATCCATCCCCTCCATGAACACTCATTTTTTTCAGGATCCAGACACAATTTAGTCATGGTTCAAACTTCTACAGGAAGCTACAGGACTTTCTATAGGAAGTTCTTTATTTTTACCAGAAGCATCCTGTAGAGCCTTTTGGGCAGGCCAGAATCGATTACGGAGAGGTATTTGAAGCTTGAAATCTATTGAGGAGGCATGCAACCACTCTTTTCTTCCATCCTCCACTTGTTCCATCTCCTCTCACCACCATTGCTATCATCTGGTTGAATATACCTACATCGTCATACCAGAACCCTATTTTATCAGATAGGAATTTGTTTTTTAAGTGGAAAATAAAGCATGCAGAGGCCCACACACCTTACCTATCAAGGCACCCTCAGGACCCTTCATCTGTGAATACAACTTTGTTTGTTTAGGCATGCACCCCAGGAAGAGAAACGACTATAGGATGTCCTATAGGAATCCTGTAGCAGCTGATCCGGCTAGAGCACATACCATGGAGACACCAGAAGCTCACATCAAACGAAGCTAGTGCAAGTAGCATTTGCCATTAGAGAGTCGGGTCTCAAGGTCTTGGAACCAGCATCATCAAAAATTGAAGAAGAAGACACCCCCAACCATGCAAGCCAAATCAGGAAGTGTAAAAACGGCTTCTACAGGACTTTCTACAGGAAGTCCTAAAAAAGGGAAGCAGAAGGAGAAATCAACCGAAATCCTAGCTAGGGAGGCAGCAGCTGTGCTGGTCGCCCTAAGTACCTCTCCCAAGCTGAAGGAGAAGTGAAAGAGGGAGCTTCCACTATATTTTAAGGCAAGAAAGGGCATGCAAATAAGAACTGGTAGACCCCAAACCACAGTCAAAGAAGCAATTTTTCATTGAGGACACAAAAGCTAAACAAAAGGAGGAGCCTCCTTCAAGGATGTCCATCACCTGTGAATGAGGAAGCCAAAAACCTTCACTGGAAGAGAGAGAATTCAGATAATGGACTCAAAGACAGTTCTACAGGATGTTCAAACAGTTCTACAAGAAGTTGATAATTCTCTAGGAAAAGAAGCACAGGCAGTGGGAAGAAGCAAAGAGAAAAGCATGGTTTCATGACAGAGAAGAGGACATCGCTTCAGAAGCTTGACATGACAGGGAGGCCACCAAGGCCATCAAAGATGAGGATATAGATTGGTTGCTCAGAGGATGAGCAACACTTTCAGTAGGGGGCTAATGACGAGCCCCAAAAATGGATAATTATTTGGGCTCATTCAACCTCCTAATTCGACTTAATCCACCATTCTCATTAGTTTATTGCATGTTTTTTTATTATATTTATGCTAATAGAGTGAATTGGGTTAGTCATTATGCCAACAAGTCTAATGTGTGCTTTGTGTAGCCTTTTTGGTCAATTTGGAGACAAAATTGAAGGTTTTAATGAGCACTTGGCAGCCAAATTCGTGGGAGAACAAGGGAGAGGATTTGTAGGAAGGTGTCCCCTTCATTTATGGGCCCTTACCTCGAATTCTCCACCATTAGCTTGGAGTTCAAGGGCCACCAAATCAATTATCACAAAGGCAAACAAGCAAGTCAAGTAGGACTGCTGTTAACTACAAGTTTTGGGCAGCCGAATCCCTAAAGTTTAGGAGGACTGTTGGAGTCCTCAATTTGTATAAATAAGAGGGCTTAGAGCCTCATTTTGGTTAGCCGGTAGTTAGTCATTTTGGTTAGCCAATATTTAGTCATTTTGTATTCATTTTGTAGTCATTTTGTAGTTCGATTTTTGGGCAGTAGATTAGCTTTGCTTTCAGCACATTTTCAAGTTCTCCTTGTGGACAATTTTTGGAATGTAACATTTCTTTTGATCAATAAAGATGAATCCAGCTTTGAACCAGCTCTAAATCTCTCTTAGGAGGCTGTAGCTCTTGGGGTTGGGCCCATCTCAAGCGCCTAGTACCTCCTTTGTTTACTTTCATGTGTCTTTGCTGCATTCTTAGAATAAAATCTGCTATTTAGATTTAAATCTTGTTTTGTTATTTAGGTTGTTTTTGATGAGTAAAATAGCTTTTCATGCTCAGATTTAGTTGATAAGTTGTTAACAGAAAAAGCTTCAAGAAAAGGGCCATCAAACATCTGTGGTTTCACCTCTCCCTCAGGGGGATCAGGAGTTGTGACTAGGATGACTTTGCTGCCCACAAAACCACTGATTTTGCTTTGCCATGCAATCACTAGTGTTTGATTTTCATGTGTAGAAGTTGGTTACAAGTTCAGACTTTCGTTTTCTTAGTTGCATGATTTAAAATACATGGTTTCATTGCAAGTCACACTTCTGTTCATTCTCTTTCCTGGCAGCTAGCATATTAGGTCAACGTAACTAGGTCTTTAAATTTACAAGTCTTTGTTGGTTCAGATTGGAAAAACGACTTGCAGAGCACCTGTACCACTTCTTCATTTGCTTATTCTCCATCAGCACCATCCACTCCACCCTCTACTTAGAATCCTTGCCTCACGTTTACCATTTGCTCTCAAAACCCTAATTTTTGTGCAACATTGCTTCAGTCTTCCTTGAACAAATCCCACCATCCTTGCCACTCCTCAGCTCCATTCCCTAAGTCCTGGACCTCTTCACACCCCTATTTCACCTCATACCCATTCCTCCATCCTTTTCCCTCCATCCATGCTCCAAAATCCCTTTTATGAACATCCTGTAGAAATTTCTCAACATCCTGTAGAAATCTCTGAACAACTTGTAGAACCCCTGTAGACTTCCTATAGAAGCTCACGAATGAGGTTTCTTGATAGCCAAACTCTGTGAAACTCTCTGGAAGGGTGTTAGGGACCCCTTAGGCCCTCTCTTAACCTTTCCGACCTCCTCCAAGCATTTCCTCTCGCCAATCCACCTCTGCACAGTTAAAAGACAGTTAAAAGCACATGCATGATAATTCTAACAAATTATTAAAAAATACAAAAAGATGTTTTCTTCAGATAGTTATAACTTAGACACATGAATTTTACCTTCTTAGAAGTAATGGCATCCCTTTCAGTAGTTTTCATTCTCTCCTTTGCATCAGTAGGACTAGCTGGTAGAATTAGGGTTTGCATTTTCCTTTAGTTTTTCAATCTCTTTTCGTAATTAGATTAGCTTCCTTCGAGTTAGATTTCATCCATCAATTAAAAAGCTTCTTCTAAGAGCTCATAGAAGTTGACTAAGTGACAACTGTGGCAAGAGCTAGTACTTGGGCATATAGCACCGTCACTTCCAAGTTTGTTACGAACTACCGGGTTGATAAAATTAAAGAAGGGAGCCCCAGGAGTTGAGCATTATTGTTGCAATACTGGAGCCCACCACAAGGCTTCAAAAGGGGTCATCGTGGTGGAAGCTAGGTAGTTGTTGCTATAGGAAAATTTTGCTAAATGAAGATAACCTCCCACTTAGTAGGCCTTTCCATGACATAAATTCATAGTATATCTTCTAGGATCTAATTTTTCCTCTCCATTTGTCTATATATTTGGGAATGATATATCATACTGAAGTTTAATTGAGTCCCCATGCCCCCAAACAGAGATTTCCAAAACTTGGAGGTAAATTTAGCATCTCTATCTGACACTATAATTTTTTTATACCGTGCAGTTGAAGGATTTCCTTCATGAAAATGTTGGCAACTTGAGCAATTCCAAAAGTAGAATGTACTGGTATAAAATGTGTTTCTTTTGTCAAGGTGTCTACCATGATGGAGTCATATTGGTGCTTTGTTCTGGGTAACCCAGTAATAAAATCTATTGAAATTACCTCCCACTTCCATTCACAAATGGGTAGTGGATTTAATAATATAGCAGGATGTTGGTGTTCCACCTTTACTTGTTGACATTCTATGCATATGGCTAAATATTCTACTAAATCACTCTTCATACATGGCCAAAACAAGTTTTTCTTAATGTTGTTAACATATTTTGCTATCCCATTTGTCTTGCATATGGTTTCTTATGGTAATCATCCAATATATTTTGTTTTAGCTCAACCACATTAGGCATAAACAATTTGTTGTGGTGGGTTAACAATTTCTTAGAATTTTCATCATATCTTGGAAATTCTTCTTACTGTAATTTCTATTGAATTTCTCCATATTGAGGATCTTGTCACATTTAATTTATCTGTTCCTTGAAATGTGTACTATAGCTGCTCACAGACCTCCCTATGACTGCATGGGAATGTCTACTTATAACATCTATGATTTTGTTTTCTTTCCCTTTTATGTGTTTTATATCAAATTCAAATTCACCGAGAAAAGCTAGCCATCTTGCTTGTATAACATTTAAATTAATTGACTAACAAAGTATTTCACACTGATGTGGTCTATTACCAAAACAATTTTTTTCTTAGTAAATAGTGCCTCCACAATTTTAGAGTGTGTATTATTGTGGTCAGCTCTAAATCATTCACAACGTAATTGTTTTCGTGTTGTTTGACCTTCTTGGACTCACAGACTACTACCACATTTTCCTGCATCAACACACCCCCAGGTCCTTCCAAACAGGCATCAATACAAACGGTAAAATCCTTATTTTGATTTGTAATTTTTAGTATAGGGGTTGTTGTTAACAATTCTTTCAACTTGCCAAAACTTTCTTAACATTTGGTTGTCCACTCAAACTTTATTCAGTTATTTCGAATGGACATGATGGGGTAAGCTACCTTGGAAAACCCTTCCACAAATCTCCGATAATATCGTGAAATCCCCATAAATGAATGAATTGTTGATACATTCTTAGGTGTGGGCCAATTCATAATTTCACTCACCTTTTCAGGGTCTACAAACAATCCTTAGAAATTATGTGTCCTAAATATTATATTCCACTTTTGTAAAACTGACATTCATTGAATTTTGCATAAATCTGATGTTCCCTTAGAGTTTGTAACACCAATAGAAAATGTTCTTGGTGCTCTTCTTCATCTCTAGAGTACACTAGGATGTCATCTATGAATAATAACACAAACTTGTCAAGGTATTTGTGAAGTATGCTATTCATTAAACACATGAAGGTTGTTGTTGCATTAGTGATCCAAAGGGTAACACTACGAACTCATAGTGACCATATCTTGTTCTAAAAGTTGTTTTGTGAATATCTTCCTCTTTTATTCGTAGTTGATGACAACTAGTCCTTAAATCAATTTTTTAAAAGAGAGTTGTTCCCCTTACTTGATCAAACAAGTCATCAATTCGGACAACGAATATTTATTCTTTATGGTCAACTTTTTGAGTTGTCGATAATCAATGGACATTATAAATGTACCATTTTTTTTCTTGACAAATAGTACTGGTCCCCCCATGGTGATACACTAGGTTTGATATAATCCTTATCTAACAATTTCGGTAGCTACATTTTTAGCTCTAGAAACTATCGTATACTCATTCTATAAGGGGCTCTAGACACGGGGGTAACACGTGGTACTAAATCAATAGAGAAATATATATCTCTACAAGGGGGTAACTTGGGAATTTCCTCCGAAAAAACATTTTGAAACTCTCTTATGACCAATAAAGTCCCTAGCCTTTGTTTTTCTGGTTATTGCTCATCCTTTTCCACATGCACCATGTATAGTTTATATCCTTTTCTTGCAATCCTTTTTAATTGTAAAGCTGAGATTTTCTTGATTGGTATTGGTTTTGGTTTACCTTTAACTACTAAGTTCTGCGCATCCTACCCATAAAACTCATTATTTTTTCCAAATAATTTATAACATTCCTCTTTTCTTCTAACCAATCCATGCCCATTAATAGATCATAAGATCCTAATGGAAGAATATTTAAAAATTCTTCTGTAGGGAAACCATTTAAATCAATGGGGCACTATTTTACTTGGCTAGTCACCTTTCTCTTGGTACCAGTTGCTAACTCAACCTACCATGAAGTTTTAATTTGCTCTGATTTTAATTTACATTTTTCTACAATTTGGGGAATAATATAACTTAAACTAGCACCTGGATCAATTAAAATAGAAATAGACTCATTTTAGATGATACATTCAATTTCTATCATGGTAGATTGATTTTCATCCTTACTATCCTAAAGTGTCGCACTCATCTTAGGAATGTTTCTAGCAATATCATTCACTGTTGCTGCTTCATGAACTACTTGAACGTTCTGAATAGATTGCAGATTATGCGGACAATCCATTAATAAATGGGGTTCGCTACAACCCTAGCACTTCAATGACTCCCTTTATTTGACCCCACTATTATTTTGGTTGTTCAGGTCCACGGGCTTTGAGCCAATGTAGGATTGTGTAGGCGAACTTGCATTTCCCTTGCTGAATTTTTTCTTATGATTATTTTTTCCAAAGTTTTTCAAATAAGGAGGTTTCTACCTTTTTATTGCAGATATGGTCTTATCCTTACTTTGCCATGGTTTCATGCCTTCACCATGATTTTTGAACTGATGATAGCACAATCTAGCCTTTCTTATCGCCTCATGCATTGATTTAGGATTTTCAAACTCAATCCTTTCTTTGTAAGGTGCTGGTAAATAGTTCAAGAATTGTTGTACTTTTTCTTTCTCCTCCTAAATATAGGGCACATACTGTAGCAAGTTTTTAAATTTCACTACAAACTCATCCATAGCAATCTTCCCCAACCTTAAATCATGGAATTCCTTAGCACGGTCATCATAATATCGTTCACTTAGGTATCGAGACTTGAACTGTTTCTAAAACTCCTCCTAATAAAATGATTTCTCTTCCAACAAATGTGAACTTTTTTCCTCTTCCCACCAGAGAGTAGTTCTACCCTATAACTAGTATATAGCTAGTCAGGGTTTCAAATTACTTTTGTACTTGTATACCTAAAAATATCTAATCATGTTAAGAAGGCAGGCTTTTGGGTCTTCCTCTTTTTCCCCATCAAAATTAGGGGGTTTAATTTTTCTAAACTCCCCATGCAACTCCCTTCTCTCGTTTTTCTTTCATGATTTTGAATACGTTTCATCTAACTCTCCTGCACTTTTATACTTTTTTGACTTTGTATCTACCTCTTTTCTTTTCAACCCTTTTGGTTCTACAATTTTATGACTGTATTTTTCTATCAACTCCCTTATCATATGCTCCTGCTCCTCACTAGGCCTCAACAATCGTTCATTGTTGTTTCTGAGTTGAGTCACTTCTTGTTCCAGGATTTCAATAACCCCCATAAACTGGGAATTTGGTGTAGTGTTGCCTCCTCCTAATTCAACATATACCTCTTCACCGTCTTTTATGGTTGGAGGAGACTCCTCGGCTATCTTAATCAATCTGGTTCACTTATGTACCTTATAACACAATGAAACCTACTATTAGTATTTTTGTAATAACATTTCTATACACAAAATTTTCTAGACTCGGATGGTCAATTGTAGGCCTAGTATTAAAACTGGTACCACTTGCCATGTACCTCCATAACACGTATTTTTTATTTTCTTGAAAGGAATTGCAAAGGAAACATGACTCTATCCTAACAAAAAGGGTAATTTTTTGAGACACTTTCATTAGGTGTTCACCTACCTTATATATAAGTTTATTTAATTAACTCTTATGTTTGATCACTAGTATCCATTAATGTTATGGCTTCTATTGTTATCCATTGATACTTTCCTTGGTTAATACAGTTCTCAATCTATCTCCTAGGGGAAAGTACTGATTATGAACCCTATTGAAAATAATAGGTCACTTGAATTTTCATATGTTAGATGTTTATTATTATGGATAAGTTTATGATACGCGTGGTCCTCTACCCTATTGCAGTTCTAACTCTCTATGTGTTGTAAATTGGGGAAAGGTGTTATTTCATTTGTTCATATCAAAAATTCCCATATCATGCTTTGTCAATCACCCTTGTTCATATAATAAAGTCTCATATACATAGCAATCATATGGTTTGGGTTTCGAAGTGCTTAGCGAACCATGAACCGATCTTTGTGTTCCAACTCAGCTTAAGCCATGTGCGCTTCACATGGCTTGGCAAACTTGGTATATGTGAACAATTGAGATGCACTATGGTGATGCATAAGTTCACAGAGCTTGTCTCCAAACCCTAATCCCCTTTGGGCATGTTTTATTGGTCATATTTTGTCTATTTCCTCTCCCGAGCGATGCCAAGTGAGTGCTCATAGAAACTACTAGTTGTATGGTTCTCCCCATCTCTGTGTCATGGATTGTCTTTCACAGGTGGATGACTGCTTGAGTTTTCCTTTTACATTATTATGAGCTTCATCCAAAAAGGTCCAGCGAAAGGTTTGTACTCCATAGGGGATGATAGAGTGGGTTGTAGATTTAAATATGAAAATTCAGTTATCAGGTGCTCGACACTACCCATTATGGAAAATAATCTATTTAGAAAATAGAGGTTATATATGCCCTTTGTCCTACTATTTTTAAGAGCAATTTTCTCTTTTTTTCGTAGTCTAGTTTTTGTCATCGCCTCTTCATAAATTTTCCCTTTCTTTAATCTGTGGTTCGGTATTCACCATGACTTAGTAAGGAAGTGCATCAAGGATTTGGGTCCTTACCAGGTTCTTTGTCTCATGACCTTTTCAACATGAATATCTCACCAATTTCTCTATGAGGTATTAATATTTTTCATCTATCATTCTATTTTGTGTAGTGTAAAAGGAACCCATTCTGTCCAAATTTTTTTCCATTGTAAGAAAGCTTAATGGATGTGTGTTCTTCTTGTTAAACCCTCTTCAACCGGGAGAGGCGAATACCCTAACATTGGCACCTGTAGTAGGTAAATTTTGACTTATTTTCTTTTATTTGAGATTGTGAAACCTTTATAGTTCGGATATTGTTATCAATTGACTTACCATCATTTTTGTTTCATTTTCTTTCCCTTGTACAAATAAGCTAATCCTATGTATGCTTGAATTGAATCCATCCTCTCATCATGTCTATGTACTCCATGGGTAACAATGTGTTGCACTTCTACGGTTCGGTTCATCATGCCTACCTACCTAAAGAGTGTTCACGAGAGTTAACACAGTAGGATTGTTCTATGTTTTATACATAATGTTATGTTTGGTGATATACTTTCTTATTGAATGTATGTGAAAGAGATTCCTTCTTATAAGAAGGGCACTTGTAATATTCTTATCGCCATAATTAAAGCCCTTAAGTTCTCTTATCTGGGCTTGGTATAACTATTTGTTGAGGATAAAACTTTTATCCAATATATGAGGTTACTATTTATTCCTCCTTTTGTAAGGTTATTCCACTATTAGTTACTGTAATGTTTTCTTTTCAAATTGTCATCAACAACCATTCTAGTGAAGGGTCTATAGACTTGAGTGATGTTGTTACAATTCAGTTCCGTGCTAAATTATTACATACTCCATGGCGTTGCTTGTTTGTTGTTTCATAATTCTTCCCATGCATTGTAATTACATAATATTGGCTCTGTAATGTGAATCCTAGGAAAATTGCTTTAGTTTGGTTGTTAATTTATATCATTTATTGAGAATGATGATGATGCACCCATGTTCATGGGAATTATCTAGTTAAGCATTTAAATTCCTATGTCCTTAATACATTATATATCATGAATTGGATTTTTTATTAACTAGATAGCTAGAACTGCCCCAACTCATATGCATCATTCAGTTAGTATTATCGTATGTCTGAAGTACATCTGGTTGAGGTATCATAATTATATACTTGTTACAACCCTCTTTGTTTCCTAGATGCATACTGGAAAAAGACACCTCTTCGTATCCTAACTACCTTAGTTTACATATGGGGTTTAGCTATTGCATGTATGGTAACCTTTCAGATTTGATTTTCTACTTATAATCTAGTGTTTTCCAAATAATGGTCGAAGTTTAAATTACAGGTATTCAATGGTTATATTTAATTTCATCAGTCTTCCAGTAGATGCTTCTCCTTTGTATATATAAATTTTATAATGAGTAGAGGGGCTACTAGGCATGACTCTTGGTTGGCGACACTCTTTTCCTTGTCGGGTTTACAATGCTTGTAGTGATTGTAGCTATACTTATCTATTTACATTTTAGAATGACTCTTTTGAAAGAGCCTTTTCAATTCAAGTAGGATCTATTTTATCTCAGGTATACCATACCTAACTGCATGACTCTTCCTTTCTTTAAGGATAAATTTAAATTCCTCTTTTCCTATCTAATTAAGGAGAAACTGTAGCGACAGTTTGCTAAATGATTTCTCGACTGCTAAGTGACCCATAGAAGATCCTCACCTTACGGAGAATTCACTTACTTAATCTCTTATTACTTGTCTATTTCCTCTAGATATGACTTATACTTTATACTCCACTACCTTATAATTCCAGCCACCAATCTTACCAATATACCCATAAACGATCTTACTCTGCATACATTTCTTAGTATACATGAACAAAAATCCCATTAATAAAATTACTACTCAATTAGAAAATTTAAATAGAGGCATTATAACCAATCCATTTCAAGACCTATTAGTGATTCATACAAAAATTATAGAACCGCACAATAGATGGTTATATACATCTCACTCATAGGAATATATAGATATAAATCTATATATACATTTCTATAACTCAGTACTGAAAAAAACATTTATGTATAAAAAACCATAAAATCAAAGCTCATATCAGTTAAAAAGTAGATGAAATAATAATAGTATAATTAACACATCAACCAAAAGTTCTAACCGTAATCAACTAGAACAACTTGGGATGAACATATTTCCACCCAAACATGAACCTTTGACACAGATTCTCCCTCGAGATGACATCTCCTTTCCTCGGAATCAACAACCTCTTGTGATTATGGATAAGGTATTCTTATGCTTTGCTTCCCTTGCATACATTCCTTAGCAATGTCCTACTTTTTAGGTCTTTCAACCTTGTAGCATAGGATTTATTTTTTTCTATTTTTTGAAAATGTAGCTTCCCTTTTTCGTTAAAGCCTACCTTTGTCTCCCATGACACTTTATTTACCCTTACTCAATATTTTTCCCATGCTAAGTGATTTAATAGATTTTTCTCTTCCAATCATATTAAATCTCATCAAGTAACCCCTAAATATTTTAGGAGTAGATTAAGTGGATTTTTTTTAACCTTGTCCATCCACATTAGTTTCTGGATCTAGATAATGATCTCATTAACTCAACTGTTCTTTCCCAAGTAAATCTCTAATTCAATTTTACTATTAAAATCTATTTATTACATCACCATAATTATTTCAAATTGAGTTTACTTATGGCTTCATAGCCATCACACTAACATTAGTTCATCATAATCAAAGAATATTTACATATGCACAAAAGGGTACTATAGAGATGGATTTACATAATCAAATCTTACATAAAGGACAATAGGATGACAGGTATAGGGAGTGTAGGCACAGGTTACAAAAGTAGGATATAGGTGATTAGGATGTGGAATATCATCTCGTAATGGATGGTTTGGTCAGATTTAGGGACAAGATATATATGCCATAAAACGACGAGTTCAAGAAGCTTATCTCGAGGAAATTTCATGTTAAGCCATATTCAAGTCACTCAGCCTGATATCAGAAGACATTGACAATAGTGAAAAAGTTCTGCAATTGTGCAAAGCTTTAGAAGTGGCAGAGTTTTTAGCTAGATGTTTGTATTGTTAACAGGTAAAAGAAAAGTGTAGGAATCTAGGTGGTCTACTACATCCGATTTCATTTCTAGAGTGGAAATGGGAGGTCATTTCCATGGATTTCATTATAGTTTAATTGAGGACATCACAACATTATTCTATTATGGTTGTTGTTGACAGGTTGATAAAGGTAGCACAATTCATTCCAATGAAGTCTACTTATTCAGCTAGTGATGTAGCATAGGTCTTGATCAGAGAAATAGTGAGGTTGAATGGTTTTCCAAAGATTATTATGTCATACAGAGATGCCAAATTCACTTTAAGGTTTTTGAAGGAGTTATTTGTAGGTTTGGGTACAAATTTGGCTTTCAACACAACTTATCATTCGAAAATAGATGAACAAACAAAGAGGGTCAATAGGATTTTGGAGAACATGTTGAGAATGTATGATATGAATCAACAACGAAAGTGGGAAGAGTACCTTCCACTGGTAGAGTTTGCTTAAAACAATGGGTATCATGAGTCACTGAGAATGAGTTCATTTGAGGCACTTTATGGAAGGATTTGTAATAATCCCAACAGTTAGAGTCATCTGATGAACATGGTGTTGATAGGACCAAATATGTTAGAAGAGGTGGAACAAGAAATGCAGTTATCAAGAATAATCTAAAGGCTACACAGGATAGAAAGAAGATTTAAGTAGATCAACACAGGGAATTTAAAGCAATTTTAGGTTGGGGAACTTGTATAGTTGTGCATCAATCGCAATAAGATCTCCTTGAGTATCGGATCATGTGTGAAGTTGGCACCTTAGTATTGTAGGCCTTTCGATATCCTTGAGGGCATTGGACCAGTGGCCTACAAACTTTAACTACCTTTGACAATGAAATTCCATGACTCATTTTCCATGTTTCATTGCTTAAAAGATATGCAAAGGATGTTGATCATGTTATTGATTGGTTTTTATTGCAGGGGGAGAAAGAAGGAGAATTCTAGTTGGAACCTCAATTCATTTTGCAGTGGAAATAACCCATGCTCTAGAATTGAGCAATCGAGCAAGTTAAAGTGTAGTGGAAGCACTTTGGGCCCCATCTAGATACATGGGAGATGGCTTATCAAATGTAGACTATGTATCCTTCATTATTTTTAGTTGAAGGAAGATGAGTCTTGGTATATGTACATATTTATGTATGGTTTTTATTGCAAATACTGCAATGAGTTATGTTATAAAACTCTAATAAGTGGTAGGGTTTTCATGTTGTTATGACTGTCATGCTAGTTTTGATTTTCAATAGGTTGATATTGTAAATACAACATCGAGCTAAGTTATAAAGCTCCAGGGGCAGTATATTTTGGATTTCAACGATTTTTCTAGTTGTAGGTTTCATAGAACACTGGGTGTTCCCCTAAGTGGGAGGGGTTTGTAACATCCCCAAATTAAAATTTCATGTAATAAAGTTAATAAAGCAAAAAAGAATACCGAGGCCATGGGACACTTATTCCAAACTGAATTTTGGGAAAAACATCCTAGTGGGTGTTCATTTGGTTTATTATGGCTAAGGCAATTTTCAAAGGCAATGGCAAAGGCATTGAAAAGGAAAAGAGACATTAATTCACATTTTATTTATGAAAATAATGGAAAATAGGAGAAAAGGAAGGTGAAAGGTCACATGCTACATGTGAGGAGGAAATTGACAGAAAAATAGAGGAAATTTGAAGAAAATAAAGTACTCAATTACAAAAAGGCTTCTGAGGATCAGTTCACAACCTTTCGACAGTTTTGGGTTGGAGCTCTCACTCTATTCTCTCTCTATGGTATTTTTTCACACTAGAGCATTCTTAAAGCACTCTAGCATTAGGGAAAGTAAGGAAAAGTAAGGACAATGAAGCAAAGCGAAGAAAATATCAAGCAAGGAAGAGTTGGATCAAGCAACTACATCGGGATTACTTGCAGGTATCAAGTTGGATGTATCATTTCCTTGCTATTTTTGGGATGCATGGCACATGCATGTGTGTATTTGGTTATTTTGTTGTCATTGGCATGGTTTTTTCTAGGTGTGACAATGGTTTTCATCTTTACCTTGCCATTTTCAGATAGCCATATGTGAATGGCTTCTTTCATTTGGTTTAGCTGGATTCCCAGATGGTTTTGGAACTCGGTGAGGTGGTCTCATTAAAATCACCAATGCCCTAGGAATCCCTTAACTGGTAATGGTGGGATACACGTTAAATCCTGAAGGTGGAGACGAGAAAATTCCTCAAGGTATTGGTGAAGAAATCCAGAGGCATCCAAGCTTGTTGGCCTAGTGATCCTTTGACCAGATTTGGTGAGATTGCGGTAAAGCCTACTAGTGTATGTTTCTCTGTTTGGACCTAGGAATCCCTTGACCGATAACGGAGGGATTGCGGTAAAGTATGGTTTTATAGATGAGTATTTCAGGCCTAGAAATCCATTGGTCGATAGTGGTGGGATATGTGATAAAGCTTGAGGAAGCCCTGGTTGTTTTGTTGGGTTGGCTGAAGGAAAGATTTGGTTCGACCCAATCTATAGGTGGGTGGTATGTGGAAGTCCCTAACTTGGTTGGATTTTGCATTTGTTAATAAGAGCTCTTTTTCCCCTTGTATTTCATGAGTATTTATATTTTTTTATTATGTGGCTTTGATGGTTGTTCTATTATTGTTATTATTCTAATTATATGCTAGTTATAAGCATGGTTTATGATAGAATTTAGTTATGGCTCTTATCATGTCTTGATTAGTAAATTAATGGTTTATGAATGCATGTCCTATTAGATGGCATTGTAGCTATTGCCAGAAGTAACCAGATATTCTTGATGATTCTCATATAAGAATGAGACCCATATGTTTAGATATGTAATTATGACCTGTAGATTACATGTCAATGATGTGTTTGATGAAATATCTATCATGGTTAGGATAGGTCAGGACAAGTCCTTAATCAAGTTTAGAATTGAAGGCTTTATTTTTTTGTCATTTATCATTTCTCATAGTTTCATCAAGTTCTAGGCAGAATTCTGGATCCTAGCTCTAAAAAAGTGGTTCAAATTGCGGGGTCACTGGCACAAAATTGAGTAATTTAGCCTATAGTTGTTGGGAAGTAGGATTATGGGAGCAACTGGAGGGTTGCACTCATTGGCTTTCCTTGTCATGGAAGCGATTAGGAGTCCATATTCTTAAAAATTCAAGTTAACTTAGGGGTTCGACACCTGGAATGGTTGGTTAGCTCTTGGGGGTCCTGTAACACCTCATGAAGGTTAGTAAAGTTTTGGTTGGAGGATTCCACTTCCTTAACTATACCTAAGAGGTTTAGCCATATCATAGTAACTCTTCATCATGATGAAAATGCAACAAGAAAATATATTTTTGACTTTTCCTTGGTCAGACTAGATTAAAATTTGAATGTCTATTTCAGCATAATACTTTGAGGTAGTTAACTGAGGTGACATGGCACTTGACACTCAGGTAACTCAGTAAATTTGATTTGGAGAAGCTTGATTTCAGTTATACATGATTGATTTCTAATTTGTAGTAATTTATTTTAGTTAATTTGAGTTATTGTTAGTTTAACTTGTTCTAACTATTAGAAGAACAAATGGAGGTCAAGTTGTGGAAGTGGAATTTCAACCACACTTAGTGATCAACCAGTTAACTGATTAATCGAACCAAAATAATTGTTGCATGCAGAGAATTTTATTTACCCAGTTGATATGGAGATTCCAAGGTAATGTGCTATCAGTTGTAACATATTCCCATGTGTACAGGTGGTGCATCTATTCAAAGAATGACCTAAGGTAATTGTGCAATTCCTTCATGTGAAATTCCTAAAAAACAGGGGCATTTTCCCAAGGGAACAACACAAGGAAATAGGATCTTGGGAAGGCTTGAAATTGGCTAAGTGTTGGCCAGGGTTAGTCAGTCGGGCAGAGGGAGAGACTATACACTTGCAGGGTGTGCTTAAGCTTGAGAAAGATTTTTCTTTCTTCTCTATTCTCTGATTAATTCAATATAAATAGTAAGGGGTTTTGAGTGATTGGTTTCCCCTAGATAAATCTTTTTGCATGAGTGATGTTTCCTTTTTCATGTCTACGAATCTTGTTTTAGATGGCAAATTAAATTCTGCATATCTGTAGAGTAGCTTCAAGTCTTGTGATTTAGAAAATTTCATGAGCAGTATTCAATCTACACATTAATTTCAACATGATATAAGAGTTGGAATCAATGTAGAGAAGAGATTTAGAAGTTGTCATTGCAGGAAATTCAAATTTGCAGATCAACTGACGAGTTTTCTTCAAGACTAAGAAGATGGATTTCAATGGACTAAGGCTTGAGTATTCCCTTAAGGGAAGCTCAAATTATGTTGCATGGAAGGACCACATGGAGGCAGTACTGGAGTATAATGGGTTGAAGGAATTCGTTGATGATGATATTTCGAAACCAACAACATTTGATGCAAAGGATCCAACAGAATGGAAGAAGTGTGTTGCTAAGGTGAGGAGGATCATATTGAAGGAAGTACGAGACCATATTTTCTCAAATCTCCATGAGAAGGATACTCTGTATGCAATGTGGAAAACACTAATATATTTGTTCCAAAATAGTAGTGTTGGTGGAATTATGTGTATTCTAATTCCAACATTTAATTATCGAATCCGGGATCATAAGACTTAGAGATGAAAGCATAGGAAATGTAGGATTAGATCCTATTCTAGGTTATGCTAACAATTAACACTAGAATGAACTAATTTCTAAGGATTATCACTTGTCTCTAGAATATGGGAATCTAATGCTTATCGGGTTCTAAACCATAATCTTTCATTACCAATAGACAATGTTCATGTGGTTTTATTTATGTAGCTTATTAGGTCTTGAGACTTTAGTGATTATTATCCTTTACTGATGAAAAGCCATTAAACATGTTGCAGGACAATAAATTGCAAAAAATCAAATGTTGACAACTATAAGCAAAAGTATGCAAGGCAAGTAAAAAAGACAAGGCAATAAACTACAAGAAATGCATTAATAAAATATCAAAAATAAATGCTAAGCAAGCTCAGAGTCATAATGATATATTGTAGGTTCTTATTCGTTGTAGGAATATCTTACCAAATGACTTCAATGCTCTTAATTAAAGAATCCTAAATGAAAATTACATATTTTCTTCAATGCTCTTAATTAATTAAAGAATCCTAAATGAAAATTACATATTTTTTTAATACCCTAATCTAGTACAAAACTTGGTACTAAATTAAGTACAAAAAGTATGGAAATGAAATATTGAATGTTAGTACTGAATTAAGTACAAAATTTTCGTAGATTAAAATTATGGGTACCAAAACCTATTAAGAAACTAATTTTAAGTTTGTTTGACTCTTAAGCCTAATAAAAATCAACTTGAATTTAATCACAATTTGTTGAAATTACTATACTAGCAAATCTGAAATGTAAGTCTAATACAAACTGGATTTATGAATGAAATATCAAACAAAATCTAAAAATGGATATAGCTGCATGGAAATAAAATGAATCTAACTAATATTCTACTCTATGAATGAAATATGGGATGCTACCTAAGTTGAAGGCCATTCTCGACCCGGAAACATGCCTAGAGACTAAATCAGATCAAAACAATATGCACAACTGAAAAATAATTAAATTTTTATTGCAAAAAACTTCAATCATCGAATTTACATAAAAAAATTAAAATCTGTTACAAATGAATTAACTCATAGTAATGATGCAATTCCTCTCTACATCCTCTCCTCTCACTACCATGCAAATCTATTTCTTTTATGATACATAGAGTGAAGGAAGCGATGATCAAAGAGGATCATATCGTCTTCCACGAAAATCTAACGCCATACTAAACAAAAATAACAAATATTATTTTAAATAAATTCGTTATGATTTAAGATCATATTATAACTTTCATTGAATATGTGAATGATGGCACTTGCATTATTTTGACTTTTCTTGATTCTATACATAACTAAGAATCTTAGACATAACTTCCTGTATCTATTTGTGCGCAGGTACAAAATTAGGTACTGAACTGCTGAATTGGTATTGAACTAAGTATTGAATTAAGTATTGGACTAAGTGCAGAGCTGTTAGACTGGACTGAACTAGTACTAACTACCAGAATTGATATAGAGATGGAAATTTTCATAGTTGAACATGCTCCGTGGCCACGTAGCCATATTAGTAAACCATGCTAAAAACACATTTAACCATTAAAAATATAAGAAATCTATCATAAGTAACTACATGCTAGAAGAGGTACATTTAACAAAAATTGGTGGTATAATGGTTATAAAATGTTTCCTAAGTGTGGGAATATGTCCTATGAATAAATACTTTATATCATGAATAATATAACATATTAAGAACCCAACAAGTAGTGACCATAGGAAATTGGTTCTCAAGGACAAACTTCAAAACATCAAGATGCAGAGGAAAGAGACCATTCCACAGTACCTGAGTAGGTTTACACAGTGTTGTGATGAACTTGGTCAATTTTTTGTTACTGTAGCAGAGGATGATTTGGTGAGCCTAGCCCTTATAGGCCTTCCTAAGAGTTGGTAAAACTACCAATATTCGGTGAACAGGAGGGAGAAACTACCAAATTGGGAATGCTTGTGGTTTGATTTGGTACAAGAGGAGATAAGACGAAATACCAAAGACATGAATTCATCCAAGGATAAGGAAGAGGAGAAGTGTGCCTTGGCAGGAAAGTCAAAGAAAAGGAAAGGGAATAAATCCCAATCTAAAGCAAAATCAAGTCAAGGGGGTAAGAAGGAAGACTTTTCCAAAATAAAGTGCTTTCACTGCCATGAATTCAAGCACTATGCAAGGAAGTGTCAACACAATAAGGCAAGCAAGAAGACCACATGAGGAGCAGTGGGTGAATCTTTGGCTTCATAGTTCAAGCTTGATTTTACTCTCATTGCATGCATGTCCATCACAGTGATGGGAAGTGTGAGGTATCTAGACAGTGGTGCCTCATTCCATATCATGGGGAATAGAATTTTTTTTAGTGATTTGGAGGAGAAGGATATATAGATACACATCGAGACGGGAGATGATTGAAGGTACAACATGAACGATATTGGTACAGTCACTTTTTAGAGGGAGTCAGGATCCCCTCTTAGGCTCAAGAATGTGATGTTTGTACCAGGTCTAGAGAAGAATCTTGTCTCCATTGTAGTTATGGAATATTGTGGCTACAATGTGATCTTATGTAAAGGAAAGAAATTCTTGAGACACGTAGCGACGAGAGAGGTAGAGTAGATTGTGGTTCATGTGAAGAACCTCTGCAAGCTAGATGTGGAGGATTATGGTTCATTGAGCACAAAGTCAGAGAATGTTTAGAGCTGCAATGTTGGTGAAATTTGACATATAAGAATTGGCCATTTTCATTATGGTGCTTTGAAGATCATGCATCATATTACCAAATTCCTCCCTAAAGAAGCACTAGAGTAGCAAGACACATGCAAAGGGTGTAATTAGGGTAGTAGAAAAAGCCACTTTCCATGATCAAGACAAGAGAGCAGGTGCAGTCCTTGAAAGAATCCACTATGATGTTTATGGACCTTTCTCGACAGCCACCACTTCGAGGAATTTTTTTTTGGTTATCTTTATTGATGATTATTCATATAATTGCTTGATATTCTTCATGTGGAAGAAGGATGAGACTTTCTCCAAGTTCCTAGAGTTCAAGGCACTAGTGGAGAAAGAAACGGGAAAGAAGGAGAAGGATCTCAATAGCGATAATGGAGGTGAGTATGTGTCGAATGAGTTTAAAAATTTCTTTCCAAAAGAAGGAATTCGATGAGAGTTGACAACACCTCACGATCCACAACAGAATGGGACAACTGAGAGGAAGAACACAAGCATTGTGGCAGAAGCATAGGTGATGTTGCATGACCAAAGCCTATCTTTCTACTTGTGGATTGAAGCACACAACACAACGTTCTATTTGCAGAAGAGGAGTCCTCATCAGATTCTTGGAATGATCATACCAAAGGAGGATTTCTCAGGGAGGAAGCCAAATGTGTCGCACTTCGGGATCTTTGGAGCCTATGTCTATTGCCATGTCTCCAAGGAATCAAGGAATAAGTTGGAGTTGATAACAATGTTGGGGGTATTTGTGGGATACATAGAAACTCCCCACAACTACTATGTGTATTTTCCATCCCACGGAATGGCAGTTGTGCGACGAGATGCCAAATTTGATGAAGATAAATCCATGTGGTGCTCTATTGAGAGGGATCTTTAAATCCTACTAGAGGAGGATAATTTAGCTCCAAAGGAGGAGCCTTAGGATGTTGTGGAGGAGCCACAAGTTGAGGAGTAGAGAGTGGAGAAAACCACTCAAGCATAACCATCCAGAGAAGGCAGGAAGAGAACTAGAGAAGCTAAGAGACTTGTGTAGGATGCAAGGAAGAAGGTGGGTGCTCCTTCAAATCAACGTAGGTAGATAAGGTCACTAGATTGTTACACTGGCTACATGTATCTCATAACTAAGATAATAGAGACTGAGCCATCCAAGTTGAGATGGAGATTCCAAGGTAGTGTACTATCTGTTGTAGCATATTCCCATGTGTATAGGTGGTGCATGTAGTCAGAGGATGACCTAAGTTAATCGCGCAATTCCTTGGCATGAAATTCCTAAAAATTAGGGGAAATTTCCCAAGGGAACAACACAAGAAAATACAAGCTTGGGAAGGCTTCAAATTAGCTAAGTGTTGGCCAATTTTAGTCAGTCAGGAAAAGGGATATACTATACACTTGCAGGGTGTGTTAAAGCTTGAGAAACCATTGTATTTCTTCTCTATTCTCTGATTAATCCAATATGGATAGTAAGGGGTGTTGAGCAGTTACTTCCCCCTAGATAAATCTATGTGCATGTGTGATGCTTCCTTTTTCATATGATTCTTGTTTTAGATGGTGAATTAACTTCCATAGATTAGTAGAGTAGCTTCACGTCTTGTGATTTAGCAACTTTCATGAGCGATATTGAATCTACACATTAATTTCTACACATCACATATTTACCCTGATGGATTGGTGAACTTGGATAAGTGTGGGATGAGGTTGTTACATTGTGGTTGAAACCCAATACACAATTGGGAAGCAATGCCACCAATACTATCGCTTACTCTAGAGGTTTACATTGTCAAAATGACAAAGGGTCATATTATACTTTCTTCACATGTGCTTGCATGCACGAGGTCTTTAATGGTTTTCATTCTACTCTATCTTCAGGGTGGTGGGCTCTATTTTCCACACCAACATAAACCTTAGCCTCACCCCATTAGGGGATATTCATGATTCACACACAACACAGATATTAAAAAATTTAAAAATTTAATATAAACTATTATCTTAATTGAGTTTGATTTTTTATATTTTTAATTTATATATAGTTAAAATATTTTGTGATTTTTTTTGTATCCCAGATGTCTCCTCTTCGTAAATCAAGTCATAACCAGGGCATTTGAACTTTACATCTCTCAATTTTCCCAAATTTCACATTCAATCAATCACCAATTAAACTACCCCTAAAACATTATGTGGAAATTTTAATATATCTATATTATATGATTTGAAATGTTTTTCATATTATTGATTTTCCTTACACGTTTGTTTATTATATAATATTTTTTTAATAAAACATATTATAAATAAACACATTTTCATTCATGATCTCTGTTACATTCATGGATTTGGAAATAGTTTTGTATTCCTAACATTTAAGTTTTAGTTTTTAATCTAGTTTTCACTTTATCACATAAGCAAACGACTTTGTTTTATAAAATTATCCTTACAATATATTCTACGTTCTCCGGGAATTGTTTTTTCTTAGTTTCCTCTTGTGGGAATATGATTTCCTCTAACATTAAAAAAAAAAATGATATGTTTATTTTAGTAATAAGTTTATGTAATATGGGTGCTAAGCATCCTAAGTAAGATTAGAAGAGGATCTCAGGTCACAATTGTTTCCATTATTAATTACTCTTCCATCTTCAATCGTGATCGACTTTAGTGTTAATTGGTAGATATTTGTACTAATTAAAATCCTATGTTAAATGCATATAATAATACTACAGGAAAACGGTAAAAATCTTATAATCTAATATGATAAATAGGGCTACTTTATATTTAATTGACACAAACAACTTTATATATCAAAATAAAAAATAGAAAATGAGATATCTCATATACAATCATGAATCTTATAAAACATGAGAATTAGCCCATAATTATTGGTTGGGGCTCTTTTACTTTATTTAAATCTCAAGCCCTTTAGAATTTAAATTGGGAATCCACTAAGGTTTAGTGGTGGATTTTTTTTATGATAATTTGATTTCAAAGTATAACCTAATGCTCATGAGAAGATTTGATGAGTTTATTTTGAAGAAACACATACTTATCTTCAATCACTTTTAGTAATTTCCTAGGTTGCACCAAAATCCGTATTATGTTTTCTAATTGAAATAATAAGTTGACATGTTTTACTTGAATTTTTTAAGATAGAGCTTAAAATCTTTAATAGTTTTCTTTTATTAATCCATTATGCCACCTTAACTCCATGTGTGTCTCTTATAAATCTTGAGAATCCATAAATGGGTTGTTGAATAAACCAGTTTAGATATATCTTAATTCTGGATCTATCAAGAGTAGAGAGGGACCAAATATCTCGAGGTGCAAACCTCTTTTTTGAGTGCAAAACTTGAGGAATGTTTGCACCTCAAGAGTTGTATCCCTCTCGACGCTTGATAGGTCTGGAGTTAAGATATATCTAGGTTGGTTTCAGTTGTGTGCGGCCAACGAAAATCTAACGAACATATGATTAATTTTATCAATAATATGTAAATTCATCTAATAGTAATATAATCATTTTAAATATGCTAAATATGTCTTAGATTAATTTATTCATTTTAATTTTAAATTTGCTTAGTTACCTCGGTTTGTTGAGATGATAAATATTGTTAATAACTTTAACGATGAAAAATGATGAAATAAAATTTTTGAATGTAAAGTGACAATGTAACAGTGTTGAAAGATATAAAATGTGAATAATAAGAATATAGTCAATTACAAATAGTTTTCATTGTAATTAATCTCAAACTATTTTCTTCTACTATTCTTATTGTCACGCTTGTTACGTTTGTCATATTTTCATATCGTTTGTCATCTTTTAATATCGATTATATGAAAATGACAAGTTAAATCGTAAACCATTTAAATCTTTAGCTCGAGCTATTGTAGTAAACATCATACCTTATCTCTCTTTCTCTCCAATATTAATAGGTTGAAAAAATATAACACAAAAATCAATATACATTGTCAATAATTTTTTGTGCTTACACTAAAATCAATGCACAATGTTAATCCAATCACTTTAAAAGTAATGTACCATCATACATCCAATTACATCAAGTTAGAAATCAACATCTACAATGAATGAATGCATCTAATGCAAGCACTCAAATAAGATTATAAAACAACATTTACACTAAAATCAATGCATCTAATGCAAGCAATCAAATAGGATTAGAAATCAACATTTGCACTCAAATCAATGCATCTAGTGCAAGTAAGAAAATATGATTATAAACCAACATCTACACTACAATTGATGCATCTAGTGCAAGTAAGAAAATAGGATTATAAACCATCTACAATGAAATAAATGCATCTAGTGCAAGCAATCAAATAGGATTAGAAATCAACATCTACATTGAAATCAATGCATCTAGTGCAAGCAATCAAATAGGATTAGAAATAACCATCTACATTAAAATCAATGCATTTAGTGCAAGCAATCAAATAAGATTAGAAATCATTTACATTGAAATCAATGCATCTAGTGCAAGCAATAAAATATCATTAGAAATCAACATCTACTTTAAAATCAATGCATCTAGTGCAAGAAATCAAATAGGATTATGAATCACCATCTACATTGAAATCAATGCATCTAGTGCAAGAAATATTCTCCCCCTCCATCTATATCTATATCTCCCTCCATCTCTCCTTCTTTGTCTCTCTATATAAACCCCCCAAACACACATGCTCTTTCACTCCATATCTATCAATTTCTCTATCCCTCCCTCCCTCTCTCCATCTCTCTTCTTCTCTCTCTTCACTTTCTATCTATTTCTATATCTCCCTTTGTCTCTTTATATCACCCCTAAAACTTATTCTCTTTCCCTAATCTATCTATTTATCCCTCCCTTATCCTCTCCCTATCTCTCTCTCTCTCTCTTCCCCTTCTCTCCCTATCCCCCGCTTCTATCTCTCTTCCCTCCTTTTGTCCTCTCTCACTCTCTCTCCATCTTCCTTATCACTCCCTCTCTCTCCATTTCTCTACTACCGCCCTCTATCTCCCCCCATCACTCGCTCTCTCTCTCTCTCTCTCTCTCTCTCTCTATCTATCTATCTCTCTCTCTCTTGAACTATGTTACTATATCCGTCCGTCTCTCCTTCTCTACTCCATTTTATCTATCTCTCCTTCTTTGTCTCTTTATCTCACCCCTAAACATACACACACTCTCTCTCCATCCCTCCCTTGACACTCCCTCTCCCTTTCCACTTCTCACTCTCTATGTCTTTCTTCTTCCCTCCCTCCTCCCCCTCCATCTCTCTATCCCTCCCTCTCTCCTCCTATCCCACAAGTCCTCTCTCTCATCCTTCCTCTCCCTCCCTATCTCTCCTACTCTTCTCTCTTCCCCCATATCTCTCTTCTCCCATCTCTCTCTCTCTCTCTCTCTTCTCTCTTCTCCTCTCTCTCTCCAACCTCTCATATCTCCCTCACTCTCTCTTTATTCCCCCCCATCTTTTGTCTCCATATTTCTCTTTACCCTTCCTACTCTCTCACTCCTCTCCCTCTCTCCTTTGATTCCTCTCTACCTCTACTACGTTTACTCTCATCTATCCCTTGTACCCCCCTATTCTCCACTTCTTTCACTCTATGTCTTTGTTCTTCTCTTCCCATATAATCTAAGTTAAAATCATGATATATTATATATAAAAAATTTAATTATATTAATCCAAATATTAAATTTAAATATTAATTTTATATAATTAATATGAATATTATATTTAAGATAATAATATTTCTCTTTTTATATAATTTAGGGTTTATTAATATTTGCATAGTATTAATAATAATTTGGCCCATAGGCTTCACCTAAATAAAACCTTTTTTTGAGTTTTCATAATATAAAAAGGTTTATGAGTAATATATAAAGAGGTTTTTTTTCCATACCTCTGGGGTAATATTAAAAAAAGTTTTATTTATTTATCATACCTTTTTTTTAGTATTCGTAAACCTCTTTATATTTTAAATTTATATCGTGTTTATGCATAATAATAATTAGATTGTTTTTAAATAGGGCCAACATTAGATTAAAAATATTAAATGTCAAATGCTAAGCATTTACCTTTACATAGGTTTTATTTATTTACTATACCTCTTGTTTATTTATATTTTTATTTATTTATCATACCTTTTTTTTAGTATTCGTAAACCTCTTTATATTTTAAATTTATATTTTGTTTACGCATAATAATAATTAGATTGTTTTCAAATAGGGCCAACATTAGATTAAAAATATTAAATGTTAAATGTTAAGCATTGACATTTATATTTACGTTTACATTTTTACATGTGATCTACCACCATACTAGGTTGTTTATATTTACGTTTATGTTTACATTTACATGTTTACAATTTTACGTGAGATCTATCCCATACTAGGTTGTAGAGCACCTCTCCACCCAAAAATCACGAGACTAAAGACAAAGAACTAGATGAGCCACAAAGTGGAGAACCCAATGAAGAAAGAAAAAAACATAAGATAGGAAACAAATTCCATATAATAAAGTCCAAAACAAAATTTCCAACTTGCAAAATAAATGCCTCCACACATATTTTGACTTCTAGAGAAGAGAGAATGAAAAATAGTTCTTACCATGAGAAACTTCTAGAAATAGATGATTCTCCATTATCCCAAACACTTTACCATAACCCATGATCTAGTTCCACTAGTGGAAATGATTAAACCTATGTATGAATGGATTCATTGCTGGGAGAATAAACCCACCAAGAGCTCACATGATTTAGAGAAATACTTTATAATTGAGAATGAATTGTAGCTAAGGCATGAATCATGCGAGCAGTCATGTCATGTGAATGAAACCAAGGAACCCATCATCTTGGAAATAATCCAATGCCCCTTCATTAAATGTCCACTTAAATTGAAAATTAACATTAGGGAATGGGTTGATAATAGACTTTGATGCTGGTGATAAGAACATCATCTATTATTGGCATATGAATTAGATTGATTATTGCTTCCCCTAAGCACATGTTAAAAGGAAATAGTGTTAAAGGAATGCATGACTTGTTTTATTTTGTTGAAGATCGAAATGATTTTGAAGTCCCATCCTTTGGTGCCTAAGACCATATGTATTATAATGTTCTCTGAGTCATCTAATATAGTTAAATTTTGAATACAAAGATTGTTTGTTAAATGCAACATTTACAAGAGGGCATAGGTTTTAACTTAGTTGTTGAAAAAGGCACCCAAATTTCGCATATGAATAAATCATTTATTCCGCGGCTAATAATAATCTCTCCCACACCTACCACCCTAGGTCAATCATAATCATTATTATGGTGTAAATATCCTTGCTTTTTTCTCAAACATTAAAGTATCTAATTAAATAATTTGGTTCTTTTCATTTGAAATCATCACAAGTCTCATTGAAAATTTTCATAGTTTTTGGTAATTTCTCATGTATTTCTTGGCTCCTATGACCATTGCATTTTTCATTTCAAGAATTTTTTCATTCAGTTATTCATTGTGTATATTTTCATCTAATTACAACATCCTAGGATTTATCTATATTATCCCATATTAACAACTCAATTTCAAAATCTTAACCTAAAAATCCTAGGGTATGAATTTTTTTAACACAATAAAAATTTAATTATAAAAGATATTTTTCTTTGAAACATATTTCCAACTATTATGAACTTTTTCCAACATTATGAACTTTCCCAAAATCTATACATGTTCCATTTTCTACTCTTTCTAACTATTAAGTTCTTGTTTTCACCACCCTTTAATTTATAAAAACACCCTTTAATTTATAAAATTGGATTTGATGTTAAATTATAATTTTATATTTAACTACTTTTTTAATCTAATAACACTACTCTCAAGTTTTGAACTTCTTACCAAGGGTAGTTTTTCAATTTTTTTTTTTCATTTTTCTTTTCCATGTGTAAAAATTATTTCTTAGTATATTATAAACTATAACTAAAACAACACAATTATATAATTATGTGGAAATAATTTTTCACACGCCATTGTTTTAAAAAATAGCTGCAATGACTTAACAAGTATCAAATAACTCAATCCAAACACCACACCTAATTTACATAGCTAATCTACATGCTAAATTCCACTTGAAACCTTATATGCCCAACATACAACATGAAACTTACACCATAAGATATATCAAACACAGATATACATAATATAATTTAACCGTGACCCCAATAATACATTATAATACAAATTACATCCGAATAACCCATTCAAAATTAGTGTAACATATAATGGTATAAATTATAGAGTAGTGTTCCACAAAGGTGACACAATGTCACAAACCTGTTTATATCATTGAATATAACAACACAATGTGATGTAAATATTAACGCAAAAAAATGTAGAACAAGGTTTTTGTAGTTTAGTTAACCATTATGAAAATATATGAAATCAAATCCTTAAATTATAATGAATATGGATGCTAAGTTAAAAATTGATCTTTAAAAATAATAGTAAGGTAACATGCTTTAAAATTAATGAATCTGATCAAGGTGGTATAAGGAATAATAGTAAGATAGCCTGCTTTAAAATGAATGAATTTGATCGGGGTGGTATAAGGAATAAAATGAAAATTAGGGAAGGAAACACAGTATATATAAATAAATATATAGAATTATATAAATATATTGAAATTAGATTTTAATTAATAATAAATAGATTAAATTAGTAAGAATAATAAGAAACACAATGATTATAATGGCGTTATATTTTTGAAGAGAGATGGCTATACAACATTTATTAAAGTTATTTGTAAGAAGTTGAAAGAATGACTTTTAAAATAAAGAAAAAAAATTATAGGTCCAAAAACTTAACCCTAGAAGATGAAGCACCAAAATGTTTGTGTGCTTTAAAGTGGTTAGTTGGTACATTAACTTCCTAGGGTGCAACTTTTGCATATAATATCTATGTGGGGCACATGATAGCTCATTGGAAAGAAGCATCCGATGATTAAAACTTTAGATTGGGTACAAGGAATGTCTTGCAACTCCTTCCCTTTTAATTTCCAAGAGATATCGTTTAGAGCCTTAAAATTCCCCCAGAGGTTTGGGACCCAAAAACCATTGAAAAATTGTAAAGAAGATAGATAAATGTTGAGTCAATGGAAGAGGTGGGCGATGATCAATACTCTCCTTATAGGAAGAACTATTCTCCACTGAGTCAAGTTCCCTCATTAGAGGGGGAAAATTTTGTCGAATTTGGTTTTTGGTGAGCCACTTGCCTTTGTGAATAAGTTTCCCTTCTTCAAAAATCATGTTGTTTGAGGGTATCCTTTGTCTTATTGTCCATGATCCAATCCACTATATCCTATTCTATGTAGCTACGATTGAGTTTTGTGGGAGATAGTTTCTCATCTACCTCTGAAGTGTCCAATAGAGATTGAAAATATGGTCAAAACAAGTCCACATTAAATATTGAGTGCAAGCCAAGGAAAGGGGAAATACTCAATTCAAAAGTGTTATCACCCATAGCCTTTCTAATCATGTTAAGTCCCATATTGGAGTAGTATGAGCTTCATATGGGGCTTGTGAGGAACCTTTTTTGGTAAATGAAACCATATCTTATCACCAACCAGAAACTTGGGTGGAATCATGTGTTGGTCATGTTTCTACTTGTACTTAGCATTGGATTTTTACAGGATATCACAAACCTAATGTTGGAGGTGTTGCATATGTTCAACAAATTTTCCTATTCTATTTGCCTCAACCAAAACATGTGAAGACTTTGCTAGTGAAGATGTAATAGAGATAGCTACATTAATTGGGACGAATGTTTGGAACATTAGACACATCTAAAAAGGACTGTGACTAATAGAACTATGGAGGACTCTATTATAGCTATGTTGAACATATGGAAGGCTTTCATCCTATGTACAAAGATTCTTGGAGTTGTACATACACAATGTATGAAGAATCATCTAGGATTGATAGATAA